>CM062638.1:12715793-12775781 GCA_025617555.3 Puccinia polysora
GAGCCGTGTACACCGCTCTGTACATGGGTCTTTGAGTTGTGTACACGGCTCAATGGGCCGTGTGGCATGCTACACGGCTGAAATGAGCTGTGTGGCATGCTACATGGCTGAAATGAGCCGTGTTGCATGCTAAAAGGCTGAAATGGGCCGTGTGGCACGCTACACAACTAAAATCAAGTTGTGTAGCCTCCACTAAATCATAAATAATGAAGAATAAATAATAAATAATAAATAATAAATAATAAATAATAAATAATAAATAATAAATAATAAATAATAAATAATAAATAATAAATAATAAATAATAAATAATAAATAATAAATAATAAATAATAAATAATAAATAATAAATAATAATATAAATAATAAATAATAAATAATAAATAATAAATAATAAATAATAAATAATAAATAATAAATAATAAATAATAAATAATAAATAATAAATAATAAATAATAAATAATAAATAATAAATAATAAATAATAAATAATAAATAATAAATAATAAATAATAAATAATAAATAATAAATAATAAATAATAAATAATAAATAATAAATAATAAATAATAAATAATAAATAAATAAATAATAAATAATAAATAATAAATAATAAATAATAAATAATAAATAATAAATAATAAATAATAAATAATAAATAATAAATAATAAATAATAAATAATAAATAATAAAATAATAAATAATAAATAATAAATAATAAATAATAAATAATAAATAATAAATAATAAATAATAAATAATAAATAATAAATAATAAATAATAAATAATAAATAATAAATAATAAATAATAAATAATAAATAATAAATAATAAATAATAAATAATAAATAATAAATAATAAATAATAAATAATAAATAATAAATAATAAATAATAAATAATAAATAATAAATAATAAATAATAAATAATAAATAATAAATAATAAATAATAAATAATAAATAATAAATAATAAATAATAAATAATAAATAATAAATAATAAATAATAAATAATAAATAATAAATAATAAATAATAAATAATAAATAATAAATAATAAATAATAAATAATAAATAATAAATAATAAATAATAAATAATAAATAATAAATAATAAATAATAAATAATAAATAATAAATAATAAATAATAAATAATAAATAATAAATAATCATAAATTATAAATTATATGGAGTAGTTTATGGGCCTTCAAGCGTTGATGGGCCCTACACAACTCCCACACGGCTGGAGCCGTGAATTTAACATCACCCTTCAGTTTATCAGGAAATTTTTCCAAAAGATTGGGTGTCTGGGTGCTGAAGGTTTATTTCCAGCGCACAACCATCCACCTTTCATTTATCCTTCCACTCATCCCATCCACAGAAGAATGCAAGGGAAGCAAAAGGAGGTGGTTGAAAATTTATCCAAAGCTGGAGTTCCCCCCTTAAAAATTCTTAACTCTCTTATACAAAACTCTTCATCACCTATCCATGAAACTCTCCATACCATTTACAAAAAAAGATCACAAATACAAAAAAATGAACTTGATGGCAAAACTCCTGTTGAAGCACTCATACTGGAACTCTAGAATTCTCCCTTTTTCTACAAAATCAATAACATGGATGGTCAAATCACTTCATTGTTCATTTATCACCCCGATTCCATCAAGCTTCTCAAACTTTTCCCAACTCTCAAAATGATGGACTGTATATACAAAACAAAAAAGTGTGTAATACCCCTTCTTCATATTCTTGGGGTAAAAAATTGTTCCAGAAGTTTCTCAGTTTCCTTCTGCTTTTTATCTAAAGATAAATAAAAGAACTATGAATGAGCCCTGACTCAAATTCAGGAGATTTTAGAATATAAACAACCTACTTTGATTTTTACAGACAAGGAACAAGCACTTATTAGTTCAATAAGAACATTTCTCTCTTCCTCTCATCATTTTCTCTTTGCCTGGCACACTTTCAAGAATATTCAAACTCATTGCAGGAGAAATTTTGAATATGAAGATAAATGGAAGCTATTTGTGAAACAATGGCATCAGTTGGTCTATTCTAAATCATAATCTACTTATCAAGAAAACTTCACCAAAGATTCTCTTGCCTGGAATCTTCCCACTTCTGATTACCTTCTTGAGAACCAGATTCCTTTAAGAAAAAAATTTGTCTCCTATTTCGCCAAAAAACACTTTCACTTTGGGAATTCAAAGAGCTCCAGATTAGAAGGCCTACACTCCCACATTAAATATTTCATCAATTCTTGTAGTGGCTCTTTCCATAATTTAGTTCAAAAAATATACATTTCCATCACCATTTAAAACCAAGAGAGAGCCATTGAAGCCTCTCAGAAACAATTGAAGCATATCATTGGTTTACCTCACTGTGTGGATCATCTTTCTGGGAAAATCAGTAACTTTGCCCTCAAAGCAATTAATTCATTTCATCAAGTACCTGAATGTTCCACCAATTGCAAAAAATGTGATTACTCTTCTTATATGGGTATACCATGTATTCAAACATTCAAATTAGCTATCAGAAAGGGTGAACTCTTCCAACTTGAATATTTTCATCCTCAATTGCATGTAAAATCTCCCTTATCAGTGAGTTTATTTATTTACTTATTTTTTGGATTCAAGCTGAAATGAATAATTTCCTGATTTATTTTTGTTTTGATTTCTCCAGTTAACTTGGGAGCCTGATGCAACTGATGAATCTGAAAAACTTTAAGTTCCAACATGAGACAGTAATGAAAAAATTTATTGCACTGAAATTTTTGAATAATTTAGCAAGTTGCCACCTGGAGAACAGCTATATTATCTGGGTGAAAGAAAGAAGGTATACAGTAGAAAATATTAACTTAATCTGATTCAAGATCCCAATTCCACTCAAAGATCCAAATTAAGAGCAAGACCCAAAGGAGCAGCCAATAAGTTCAAGAAGATCTCTCAGCCCTCAAGTAAAAAAGATCCATCTGGTTTTGAATATTTAAAAGAAAACATGAGATAAATGCCAAAGAAAAAATTCATAGCAAATTCCAAGTTGAGTCACCACTCTTTGCAAAAATAAATATATCAACTTTCAAAATTATTATTTTCTTCCTATGTTTTCAGGTTTCAAGAAATTGGAAGGCCATCAAGGGGCAGGGGAAGGGGAAAAAATAAGGAAGAATCAGAGGAAAAGGTGATTTTATATTAATGATTATTTCTTCTGCAATGGATCGTTTTTTTTAATGAGTCCTTGTCATTTGTTTAACATAGGGTGAATTTCTGACTGAAGAGGAATATTCAGAAGATGAAGAGGTTCCAGATTTGGATGAAGGGGAAGATTCAGAAGATGGAGAGCTTCCAGATTTGGATTTTATTAAGATGGTTAGATTTCTTTTTCTTTTGTTTCTTTTTTCTTTTTGTGGATATTATTTTTCATTAATTTTTTCATTCAAACTTTTTTCAGAGGCCTGGAGCCATTTTTAACAAGCAGGTTGCTTCTCCTGAATACAATTCTGGTACAAGAATCAAGAGACTAAAGGTATCCAATGAAGATAGTGATTCTCTTTACCATCCTCCTTGAAGGAAGTTATTAGCAGCCCCAAAAATCAGTGAGAAAGTGAGTACATTTGATATTTTCTCATTTTTTAATTTTTTCAGATTTTGTTAAGGTTTTTCCTCCAGGTTTCCTGCACATTATTGCATTCTTCTTCTGGAATATTTGACCAAGTCTCAATTTAAGAATTGAGTTTTATCTTTAAAAAATATTTTCTTTTATAAAAAAATCTGATTTTTGGTTTTAGTTCCCATACAAAGATTTTATTTCCCCCCAAACATCCATTCCACATATGTCACATGTTCAAGATGTCATAGGGGATGGGAACTGTGGCTTTAGGGCAGCAGCCATTTGTTTGGGGAGGGATTTGGAAGACTGGCTTGAATTCAGGAAAGAAATGATCAAATAGCTTGATGCAAACCCAATCTTCAAGGAACCAAGATTACTGTGTGATATCTGGGGTGAAACTTTCCAAGAAGCAAGAAGGCAACTGAACCACATTTCTGGCCCAGCTCCCATAGATATGTTGATGAAATTTCCATGCCATGGTTTCCTTCTGGCTGAAACATATAAGTTTCCAGTGGTTCTGTCTTCTTCTTTAATGCCTTGCACTAATCTTCCTCTGAATTGCCCTCCCACTCCAATTTCCAATTCTTCTCCAATGTAATTCATTCTTTTAGAATATTTCAAACACATAGTCTCATTCAAGTGCAAGTCTGATCATTGGCCAGCTTCCAGGTTGGATCCACTTTGGAAAAGCTTTCTGACCAAGGATTCCAAATCTTGGAAAACCATTTTTGAGAAATCTTTAGAGCTTGGTAATGAGTTTTTGTTCCCTCCAAGGAAATCAAGTATAAAAATAAGAAAAAATTATAGTTGAATAAGTTTTAATATCTGTATCCATATTTGTTCTTCATTGAATGAAGTCTTAAGGTGTATGCATATATCCAGAAGATCTTTAAAAAGTGTTAAGAAGCTATTGTTTCTTTTTTCAACTTTTGAAATCTTGAATAACCCAAAAAAAATATTTTAAAAGGCAAACAAAAGGATCTAAAAATCCAATGAGAAAATTCAATTCTGTGGTTTTTTTGAAGGAAATCTTCAAGGCAAAGAATGACATCCAAAGATTCATAGAAAAATATATTTAAAATCTCTTTAAGATTTGTTTTAAATTTTGAAAATCTTGAAACACAAAAAAAAATCAAAAAGTCAAAAAAAAGGATCTAAAAGTCTTATGAGAAAATTGAATTTTTTAAATTGTTTGCTTTTTTGAAGGAATTCTTTAAGGTGATACATCCAAAAAAATCTGGAAAAAATATTGAAATTCTCCTGGGCTGTTTTCTTAACTTTTTCATATCTTTAATCACCAAAAAATTGAAATCAAAAGTAAATTAACAGGATGCAAACATCCAATGAGAAATTTGATTTTTTGATTTGTTTGGTTTTTTGATGGAATTTTTTAAGGTAAAAGGATAAGTCCCAAAAGTCAGAAATAGATATTGGAAAGCCCTTTTAATTTTTCTTGAAATTTCTGGTAGCTGAAATAACCAAAAAAAAGAATGATTGAAATAGCCAAAATAAGGATCCAAAGACCCATGCAATAATTGGTTTTTGCAGAAATTTTTAATTTTTTGATTCCATTTTTGAATGGGTTCTTATGCCTAAAAAATTACCAAAGATTCCTTTGGGGGGTTTGTAAACCCTAGCTACGGGACTTTGGCTTCATAATTTGAAAAAAAGTAATTCTTGACAAAAGTATTGGTCTGTGTAGCAGCAAGGACACGCAAAGGCGCGCAGACATAATCTTCTCTGAGATAGAGGATTGCGCCTGTGAGAAAATTAATGCCCTATTTATATACTGGATATTTTTTTTGAATATTTTAAATTATTTTTATTAAAAGCATGAAATAATTATATGTAGATTTTTTTTTTAATGTTTGGTATAAAGGTATTTACATTTCACTGGATATATCACACTTTTTGCAGGGAAATTGATGGTTAATCATTTTTCTTATTTTTTTTAAATTTTGTCAATTTTTTTTTCAAATTTAAGAGGTTTGAATTTCTTGCAAAAAATTGATATTTGTTTCATTTTTAAACATTGCATTATTTCAATTGGTTTCTATCATTGAATCCTCAAAAGCATTCTACCCCAGACAGACCCCACAGGGGGTCTGAAGGCCTTAATTGAGCTATATATATATATAAAGGGCATTAGATTTTTCACACCCCATGCCTGGATTTCACACTGTTTCAACATTGCCACAACTTCCTCCAACTTCCCCAGACCACATGGTTTTCCTTGATTTCACGTGGTCTTCCAGTGTGTTCAAAAAAAATACCAGGGGATGGACAGGCCTTTAAACAAAAGATGAAAAATTTTGGCCATTTGACAGGCCTTCAAAATTTCACTCATAAATTTGATAAAAAAAATGCTTTACCTCTCAAATTGTTTTAAAATTTTAAATTTAATCTTTTTTATTATTTTGGAGAATATGAAGGGGAAGATATTTTCAAAATATAAAAGGCAATTCAATTGTAATTTTTTAGACTTTTATTACTTGATTTTCCCACCATAAAATGGGATTAACATCAAAAATAAGACATTCTTTTCAATTTTTTTTTCCTTATCTTTCCAAAGAATTCTCAAAATTCTGAGCTGGAAGTCTTTTATTGGGCATTGAAAAGGGCACAAAAAGATTATTTGGGGAGTTTTTCACAACTTCCTCTGGCGTGAAAGGGGCTGAAGGCACATGCACTACTGCTCACAGAACTCAGGATTGAGAAATGAGATTGATTGCAAAAATGGCAGGAAAGTAATGACAATCATAAGGGGTGAGAGAATCCTGGATTAAGGCTCTGAAGGAGATTGAAGTTTGAATCCTATAAGAGTAACACCAGAGGGATAGGTTAGATGATTAAGGTAGGCTGGGTTGGCTTTCTTATGCTGAGATGACACCTATTGGAAGGAACTAACCAATAAGAAGTAGTATACTAATTCCTTGAGGGGAATTAGCCCAGGAAGGGAAGAGATCCAAGTATATTTGAGAGCTGAGAAGAGGACTTGAGGAGGGATGACTGTTGCTGGGGCTGGTATGTCCCATGGTATTACATGTTGACCAATTGAGCTTGAGTAAGTGGCTTGATGGATTGGTTAATGGGCCTTTCCAGAAAGCTGTGGCGTGTACTGAACTGGAGTATGGGTTGTCCAGTCAGGAGTATGTACTATGGTTGTGCAGTATGTACTTCTCATACCAGATAGAGTTGAAGGAGAGATTGGGATACACCAAGCCATAGAGAGGGAGAGAGGAGCCTGGTGAAGTTGACTAAAACCCAGAGGGCATTGTGGTGACCAAATCTGGGCACCTCAAGACCACTGTGGAAAAATTTGAATTTTTTATGATTTTTTATTCCTCATTTAAAAAAAAAAAAAAAAAAAAAAAAAAAAAAAAAAAAAAAAAAAAAAAAAAAAAAAAAGTTGGAATAAGTTCCTATTTCAGCTTTCAAGTCTCATCCTTCCCTTCTCCTAGCTTTCTAGGAAGATCTCTCAGTGCCTAGACCCCTGTGCCTGGTGTTCAAGTCCTCCTTTCTTCACCCCTTTTCCTTAAGTTCCCTGTCTTTCTTTTTTTTTGCCAAAACGCGCATGCGGACAACCATTGACTCCAATTGTCATCATCATCCGTATCATCATCATCACCATCAAAACCAATATTCAAACAACAACAAGCTATCCAAACTAGAGGATGACAAAGATGACATTGTCAACCCATCCAATCAACCGCATCCATTGACCATCATCCAATCAACCGCTGCCATCAACCAATGACCGCAAGCGTTGCTCGCAGTTTTTGGTGACCATCCACCATTACCACCATCATCATCATCATCATCATCAATCCATAAAACTAAATCCTTAAACTAGATCTCATTGGTACTCATTGATTCAAACTTGTCTACAACAACCTCAACCCACCTTTGTTCAATCAATCATCCCATCCCATCATCCTCTCAACCCATCCAGATCATCTGATCTACATCAATCCCAAGATCTATCCCAATCCATTGGCCAATGACGGGAAGTGTTGCTTGCAGTTGTTGGAACCTTTGCACCCAATCCACCACATGAGCTCCTGGGTCTCCTACCCGGATCCCCTTGTCATGTCACCCAGGGGCCGCTTTCGCTCATCCGCGGTCATCCATTGGCCAGGCCCGTCAGTCATCTTCCCGCGCGGGCCTCCCCTGTCATTTTCACGTGCCCACGTTTTTCATTGGCATGGGCTGATGGCTTCCCTTGGTCTGATATTTTAGTTTTCATTATTAATCAAAAAAAAAAAAAAATCCGCTCTCATTTGTAAAATCTCTCTTGTAAATAGTCTACAGACCCCTTGTCTGCAAAAGGAGGGGCTCTCCCCTGCCTTTTTCAAATCATTCATGGGAGTGTGTGTGTATGCCCCCCGTAATCATAGTAAATTTGATCCTGATCCTCATTCAGGGTATATCCATGATTTCCCCTTGATCCTTTGAGCCTCCATACTCAAATTTTTGATCTTTCCATCTGTGACCCTGATCCTTATCACCAACCATAGCCTTTCTGGTTGAAGAGAATTCTGTCTGTTGGAATTGTTGAGTGTGTTATACCACTCCTTTATCCCTTTTTCCAACCATACTGGTCTTGATCCTTCCTGATCATCTTTCTGGAGCCAATCACTATTGATTGAAGAGGTCTTATTAAGCTTAAAACCTGGAGTGTTATACCTCCCTTTTATCCTTTAAAGTCAAATTCTGCCACACTACTCTTGAGTTCCTTGAGAAGTGTTGATTTATTCTTGTTTGAATCTGTTATTGCTTTTCTTCTAGAGCTTCACAAACAAATTGCTTTTGTTTTGTTCAGCCACCCACAGTTATCTGGTACCCTTCAAGCACTTGATTGCAGAGAGTTGGAAATTTCATTGAGAACCTGGAGGTTTTTTGGGATTGAGTTGATCTTTCCTAATCTTCTGCTGATGACCAGAGTTATTAGCTTGTGGGTGTTGTTACTTGCAACTGCCTTATTCCATTGAACTCTGAAACAGAACTTTGACTTATTTTGTTCAAGTCTTTCCCTCCACCATCTTGCCTCAGATAGTGTTGATTCCTTTGCTACTGACTTCCCAAATTCATCCCTTATATTGATTCCTTATTTAAAAGTTCCTGGACCTTGATTCCGTTTACATTTAAATAATATTGTAACTCTTAGGAGGGCAGCCTAAAAAGCACCTTTCCCCTTCACAGAACTGCCTGCGGCTTAGAACCGTTTGGAGTGTTACAGCATGCAGGAGGATATTTTAGGAGGTGCTGCATGTAGATCCAGGGGTAGAAGTTGGATTTTACTGAGGACTGAGTCTGTCTAAGGGTTGAGTATTGCTGAGGAGACTGAGTCAATTTGTGTTCATGACAGTACCCCCCCCCCCCCCCCAGAAGAGGAAGGGGTAGCTCCTGATACCCATAAGAGAAGGTGAGAAGTAGATTGAATTCATCACCATGACTGATTTGTCTTTCCCCCCACCTTATCCATCACAATCCCCATCTGACAGATGTCCATCCTTTTCATCCTACAACAGATCAACCACTCTTCCATTCACCATGGAAATCACCAATGTCCATCATCCTGTCAACCAGTACTACCCTCCTTGCTCCAGATGCCTTGAAACAGAGAAGATATGCATCACCAGCATCACCCCCAATTCTGGAAATTTTTCATGCTGCATAAGATACAAGAGAAACTTTTCTGTGACCACAGAAGTTGGAAGGAAGGTTCTTGGACAGGTTGTATGGGTGAAGGACAACACTGGAGGCAATTTTGAAGTTAAGGAAGCACCTGATGACTCAAGTGTGTCCCTGGAAGTTTCCAGAAGGGTAGGTCTGTCAGATGGTGATTTTTTTATCTTCTATCTTCTTTTGATGAAGGTTTTCTTCTGATAAAGGGTGTTCCTTGATTTTTTTCTAGTGGAGGCATTGAAGGACAAAATGAAGTGTATGGAAAAAAGGAGCTTGGAGCTGAGGAGGAAGGGTCAGTTGGCCTTGGATGGGAAATTGAAGAAGGATGTTTCAAGTTCAAAATTGCTGGAAATCTGCTGGGGAGCGCCCTATTCATCTTCAATAAGTTCAATTTCAGAGTCTGAAGGGATAGAAGGCCTGTCAGACCACAGTAAAAGTTGGTCAAAGCGGTTCAAAGTGCCGTTGAAATGGTAAAAGCTCAAAAGGGGTGAATAAAATTGGTGAAAGTTCAACAATTGAGGTTCAAACCAGTCAAAGTTTGACAAAATTTGGTTGAAGCTGGCAAAACTTGTTAAACAATTTTCAAAGCTGTTTTAGTCCATTCAAAGCACGGTCAAGGTAGGGGGAAGGAAGTTGAAGAAGTTTTGAAGCATCAAAGAGACTTGAAGTTTGAACTTTGAGAGGCATCCATGTTGTGGAAAGGCCACCCATCAAAGTCAAAGAGGAGGTTGAAGAAGATGAAGATTCTCCTGGAGAGCCTGATGAGGAGGAGGAAATTGAAGAGGAAGAGGACATAGAAGAAGAAGGAGAAGAACAGGAAGAACAGGAAGTCATGGAGAGAAGGAAGGGGAAGGAAAAGTAAGTGGAAGAAGGAGAAGAAGGAACTCCTGGGCCAAGTACCATTGAATAATTGATTGGAAGTATTTTGGCCAAGGATTGAATCAGTAGTGATGGTACAAGAATGAGCAAGGAAAAGTTTGGCTTTCATGCTTGTTCTGGAGGAAGGGTGGTTGGACCTATGAATTCCATTGAAGATGATCCATTTGGGTACTTGAAGATGATTGAAGAGCAATTTGGAAGGTTTTTGAAGGATTCTAGAACTAACATGGTTTTTGGATGGGGTTTCAATAGTGGAGAAGAGGTGGAGCAGAAGGGAAGGAAGAAGGAAAAGAAGAAGGAAGTGGTAGCAGGGTTGGAGGAATTTCTTTCTTTGTCTGGAGTTACTTATGAAATGGGAGCTACTTCTAAAGATAGCAATTAATATGAGAGTAGGAAGATAAATCTAGCTATTGTTTGGTTTACTAAAATTGCTAACTTAGTGGCTAAGATTGAGGAGTAGTTTTAAATAGAATTTTTCTTTGGATTTATTATTTTTCTTTATTGATTGTATTGATTGAGGATGGAATAGGATTATGATTAGGGTTATTGATTGGAGGTGATTAAGAAGGTTTGGATTTGGATGGATAGAGGGAGTGGAAGTTTTGTAGAAGGTCTGAGAGGTTGGTTAGATTGGAGACCGGTTCCCATGATTTTCCTTCAGATTCTTCTATGAAACCTTTCCATTTGACTAAGTAGAAGAGTTTTCCACCTCCAATCTTGGAATCCAGGATTTGAGAGACTTCCCATTTTTCTTGGCCATTGATTTCCACTGGTTCAGGAGGTGGTTGGTGGCTAGGAAAGTTTGGGTCTGAGGAGTAGGGTTCAAGAATTGAAACATGGAAGACAGGGTGGATGGATGACCATTGATCAGGGAGTTGGAGTTTGAATGCATTAGATCCTATTTTGTCAATAATGAGAAAAGGACCCAAAAAACACTCAGAGAGCTTCTTGGAAGTTCTTTTAGTATTTATATTCTTTGCAGATAACCAAACTTTATTCCCAGGAGAAATACCTTTCAGAACATCTTTTCTATTAAGGTCAGGATAGTTCTTATACTTATCCATAGACTCTTGTAAATGTTTCTTAAGTTGAATCTGGTTCTTCTGAATCTGGTTCAGGTAATTACTAGCAGGTTGATTATCCAACACATGCAAGAAGTCAAAGCTAGTATGCCTTCCATAGAGTTTGAAGAAAGTTTATTTGTGGGTATAAGAGTGAACACTGTTGTGGTAAGAGAATTCTGCCAAAGGGAGCCAAGTATCCCAGTTGTCCTGGTGATAAATGATGTAAATTCATTCAAAGTTATTGTTCTAGTACTTTATTGACTCATTTTTTTTTGAA
Source organism: Puccinia polysora (assembly GCA_025617555.3). NCBI lineage: Eukaryota > Fungi > Basidiomycota > Pucciniomycetes > Pucciniales > Pucciniaceae > Puccinia > Puccinia polysora. The sequence goes on from CM062638.1 coordinate 12,727,308, forward strand.
CATCTGTTTCCAGGTGGTAAGCTGCGGAGAGATTCCTTTGGATCTTTCGTTTTTCACAAATTGCTTTCCAGAAAGAAGAGGTGAACAAGGAGCCTTGGTCACTTATGATTTTAGCAGGATACCCATGCTTGGAGAAGACATGGCTGATAAAAAGTTTAGCTAAGTCCACTGCAGTCAGTGTACCAGTTGTTTTGATGAAGAGGGCCATATTAGTGAAATTTTCCACAACAACAAGTATAGAATCAAATGCATCAGAGAGAGGTAGTTGAGATATGAATTCCATAGAGATAGAGATCCAGGGTCCATCAGGAATTGGAAGAGGCTTGAGTAGTCCTAGTTTCTTTTCATGCCTTGACTTGTTCCTGTTGCAAAGGTAGCATTCTGAAACATAGTTCTTAAAATCTTTTGACATTCCATTCCAAGAGAAAGACCTTTTGATGAGGTGGAGGGTCTAATTTTGGCCAGGTTGACCTGCAAGAGGGGATTCATGTCTTTGATAGATTATTCTTTGTTTAAGATGGTTAGCTTGTTCAGGTATGACCACTTTACCCTGAAACAGGAGTAAGCCACTAATGGGGTCTGAGGAATAATCAGCTACTTCCTCATCCTTATTTAAAATTTTAATGAGACCTTGAAGTAACTTTTCAGCATGTTGACAAGAGTTCAATTCACTCAGTTGATCATCAAGCTTATTATCCAAAAGATCTTCAACTTTATTTTGTTTCAAAATCTGTTGAGAATATCCAGGATTCTTTTCAGAATATGGCGTTACCCCAGCTGAATACATGTTGTCCCAATGTGAAAGGATATCTGGGATGGTTGAAAATTTGCTGGGTATCCAAGTCATCACAAAATTAAATTCAGAGATAAACTCTTCCCAACAAGCTTGCCTCCTGGTGAGGAATTTGGAGGACAAAAAGTACTTTAAAGAAGAATGATCAGTCAAAACTTCAAAGGGATCAGTAATTCTCAAGAGGTAAGGACCTCATTTCTGGAGGGAAAAAACAATTGCAAGGAGTTCTTTTTCATGGATTTCATATTTGAGTTTGGCACTGGAAATCTTTCTGCTGTCAAAGGCAATAGGATTTTTAGTGTTTTCAGCAGTCACCTGGTGTAGAACAGCACCCAGGTCATAGTAACTGGCATCAGTCTCAACATAAGTTCTCAGGAGTTTATCAAAATGGTGAAGGACTGGAGCTTGGGTGAAGGATTGCTTGATGTTTTCAAATTTTTGCAAGGTTTCAGGAGTGAGTGAAAAAGTAGAGCTTTTTCCAGCAATAGAGGTGAAATGAGAGACCTGTTTGTTGTGGTTCTTGATAAACCTGCAATAGAATTTTCAAAAACCCAAGGAAAGACCGCAAGGCCGTTCTGTTTTCAGGAGCTGGCCAGGAGATTATTTTCTTGACTTTGTTTTTGTCCATGAAGATACCATCCCTTGAGATGATATAGGCAAGATATTCCATAGAAGGTGCATGGAAGTCACATTTGGAGGCCTTGGCATAGAGTGTGTTCTTCCTGAGTCTGGCCAGTACTTCACACACCTGAGCAATGTGTTCCTGAAAATTCTTAGAGAAAATAAGGATATCATAAATTTAAACCACCACATAAATTGTGAGGAGATCAGCAAGGATATCATTGATAAGGTTTTGGAAAGAAGCTGGGGCATTAGTCAGTTCAAATGGCATAACCAGGTATTCATAGCTTCCAAACTGAGATCTGAATACTGTTAAGTGTTCATCTCCTTCCTTGATGCGCAAAAGGTTGTAAGTGCCTCTGAGATCAATGGTGAAGATAGAAGAACCTGAAAATACATTCACTAAGAAATTAATTGGAGGAAGGGGATATTGATTCTTTCTGGTGACAGCATTAAGTTTGCCACAACCAACACATAACTGCAAACTCCCATCCTTCTTTTTGACAAAGAGAACATTTGCCCCAGTGCTTGAAGTGCTGGGAAGGATGAAACCTTATCTACATTGTCTGCTATTTAGGCTTGTAGGGTATAATTTTCATTTTGAGATAGAGATTAGACTGGCCCAACTGGAGTAAGAGGTCCTTCCAGTTTTATTTGGTGATTTCAAGTGCAGTGAGGAGGAATTTGATCTTCTTTAACCTTGGAGAAAGCATCTAGAAATTAATAGTAATCAGCAGGAACTTTCTCTAACACAGTTTATATTTCTTCAGGGTCTTCATCAATATCAAAATCATCCCAGTCATCTGAAGTTTCTTTGTGGGGAGTAACATAAATGCTAGAAGAAGTAACCAATTGCATGATATGCAAGGATGAATCCCTAAATTCTTCCTCCAGAGCAATGTTCAAGGGTTCAATGAATATCCAAGCAAGTTGGGCTATCATTGAACTTGAAGGGAATTGGATGGTGTGTTGAGTATGCAATGGTTCTGAAGTTAGGGTAAATGCATTGGAATTCAGTGCCAAAGGAAGAGTAGAGGAGAAACCAGTTGAAGCTAGGTTGGCCATGTTGAGTTCAACAAAGTGGGAGGAAAGGCTGTCAGTTTTCTGGCATCTTAGGTTGATCAATCCCATCTTCCAGTTCACTTCCGGATTCCAGTGGTGAAGAAAGTCAATTCCCAGGATGATGTCTTCTGAGAATGGTGCATTGACTAGAAGGAATTCCCATTCAAAGCTAGGAAAAGAGGGGAGTGATATCACCCAATTTACCTTGTGAGTAATTAGTTGAGAGGGTGACTCATTAGGAATTAAATTGAAAAGAGGAATAGGTTTTCCCAGTGGAGTGGGCTGCAATGAAAACTTTAGAACCATGGGATTAGCCATTACAGATTGAGTAGCACCTGATTCAATCAAAACACTAAAACTCAAGTCCTGGTGGAGAAGAATGAAACATAAGCCTTTAAAAATTTTTTCAGAGTAATTTTTTGTATCTTTTGTACCCAAACATCAATAGGGTGATAATTCTGGAGTACAGAAGAAGAACCACCTAATTGTTTTTTGGCTTGGGAGTAGAAGAGGAGTTGGAGTTGGAGTTGGAGTTGAATTTGTTGACAGGCTTATTTTTACATTCATCCATATTTTGCTTCCCTCCACAATACATACATAGTCCTTCCATCTCTCTTCTTGACTTTTCTTCAGCCTTGATTTTGCCATCAAGACCTAATTCCAAGGTTGTTTTGGTTGCTGAAGATTTTCTCTTTGCAGATTTGTCTTTCTTCTTGGCCTTACCTTTGCCCTTTTCAGACTGAGAAGAACTGGCTTGAGATTGAGAGGAGCTTTGCTGTTTAGAGTGGCTTGGTTGAAAAAACTTTTCCTTGACTCATTTGTGGTTCCTGGTATTGTAATCTAACACTACATCCATGAGGTCTTGAAGGGTGTCCACAGAACCATCATAGCAAGATAATTGATCCAGAATTCAAGTGGGGAGACTTTGGCGAAAATGGAAATAGAAGGCTCTATCACCCCATCCAGAAACTTTAGTCATCAGGGATCAAAATTTTTTTATTTGGGTTTAATTGTAACCAGAGTCCTTCATCTTCAATTTCACAAGTTCCTTTTCTTCTTTGGCTACTTCCAGAAAATTTCCAAAGAGAGCATGAAGTTTTTCTGTGAATTGTTTCCAGGATTTTGAGCAGGAAAAAGGGCTCTTGATTGGAGAGATGAGCCATATATGGTTGGATCCAATGGCTTGTGTTCCCAGAAAGGTAGGAGACAGCAAACAAGAATTTCTTTCTGTCCACACAAAAGGTTCCTTCATAATTTGCAAAGATGAGTTCACAAGCTTGTAGAAAGGTTCTGAGATTAGTGGGATTGTTGCCTTCAAATTTTTCAGTTGGGTTCATCAATGGAGCTTTAAAGTTTCCAGAGTGGGAAGTACTGGTTGTTGGAGGTTGAGATAGTTTTTCTAAATCTGAAGTCATAGTTTTGAGCAAGGCTAGGAGAGTAGGTTCCACAGCAGGAGTTTGAGGAGGTTGGATTTGGGGAGCAGGGATTACAGTTGAGGCAGAATGTTGGGAAACTTCTTCTTGAGTTCCAGAGGTTGGTGAATTAAGATTGCTAAGTATCTTCAAATCAAAGCCTGAGTCTATTCTTTCTTCCTCCTCTTCCTCATCCTCAGGGAGAGGGATGAAGCTGGGATTGTACAATGGGGAGTCCAATCCATAGCCTGCTTGGGGATATTGACCAATTACACCATTAGCATAAGGTTGGACAACAGGAGGAGCAGGATATAGGGAATCTCTTGGAGAAGCTGGGGAAAGGATACCAGTATCCATGGCTTTGGAATCTGGTTCTGAGATTTTTTAAAAGTTCCTTCCATTTTTGCAAGCTTGAGGAGTGCATTGGTCCTGATTCTGAAATTCTAAAGTAGAACCACTTCCTCTGGCTGCCCTGTTTAAGGGTGGACTGGTGATGATGGAAGGCCATGAATTTCAAGGAGGCATGGTTTTAACTTATGCCATAGAGAAGCAAACCAAGGAAATTACCCACAGAAGAGATTATGAAGGGAAAATGGCTGCAAAAATTGGAATCTTGAAGCCATACAAGGTCCATTGAAGCGGTCAAAGTCAAAGTTCAAAGATCAAAGCATTGAAGTTGAAGGTCAAAGCGGTTGAAGTGGTCAAAGTCAAATTCAATATCAAAGTTGCATCAAAGTTTGTCAAAGTGGCATAAAAGCACCGCAAAGTACTTTCAAAGCACCAAATTTCCATCAAAGTTGTGTTTAAGGGCCAATTAAGGGATAGTCTTTGAGATGGATAATTCTGCAGGAAATTCCTATGCAAAAACTGAAGGGCCACAAAATGTTGAGCATGTATCATGCACTAGCCCACAAATATCACAGGTAGTGATATCCTTAAGATGGAATGAGATGGATGGAGTAGGTCTATTAGAGATATAGAGAAGGTTAGTAATCAAGGGGAAGGAATTAGTATAATGTCACAACTACCTCTGGTGTGCAAGGGGATGAAGGCACAGACACTACTGCTCAAAGAACTCAGGATTGAGAAATGAGATTGATTGCAAGGATGGCAGGAAAGTAATGAAAATGATAAGGGGGAGAGAATCCAGGATTAGGGCTCCAAAGGATATCAAAATTTGAATCCTATTAGAGCAACACCAGAGGGATAGGTGAGATGATGAAGGTAGGCTGGGTTGGCTTTCATGTGCTGAGATGACACCTATTGGAAGGGACTAACCAATAAGAAGTGATATACTGATTCCTTGAGGGGAATTAGTCCAGGAAGGGAAGAGAGGTCAGTATATGTGAGAGCTGAGAAGAGGCCTTGAGGAGTGATGACTGGTGCTGGGGCTGGAATGTCCCATGGTATTACATGTTGACCAATTGATCTTGAGGCAGTGGCTTGACGGATTGGGTAATGGGCCTTTCCAGAAAGGTGTGGCATGTACTGAACTGGAATATGGGTTGTCCAGCAAAGATTGTGTACTATGGTTGTGCAGCATGTACTTCTCATACCAGATAGAGTTGAAGGAGAGATTAGGATACACCAAGCCATAGAGAGGGAGAGAGGAGCCTGGGAAAGTTTACTAGAACCTGTAGGGCATGCAGGAGGATACTTCAGGAGGTGCTGCATGTAGATCCAGGGGTAGAAGGTGAATTTTAATGAGGACTGAGGCTGGCTGAGGAGACTGATTCAAGTTTTGGTCATGAAATAGTTTCAGCATCAATTATTTACCTAAAAATAATTGATGCATCTACAAAAATAATGGGAATTGTCTGTTTTGGGGTGGGTTTTAAAGCCATTTCTGATACTATTTTGATTATTTTTTTGGACAATCCAAGCTTATAGTTTTAAAATGCACTTCAAATGAAACACAATTTTTTTTCATATTTTTTGGACCTTGCTTTAGCCCTTAAATTTCTGACCTCAAATCACCATGTTTAGACCTCTTTTTGGGGTAGGTCCGCATTTTTGGACTCTTCCATATGAATAATATGATATTCAATATGATTTTGAATAATTTCCTGCCTCCTCCTCACCTCTTGGGGCGGTCCAATTCTCTCCTCAACCATAAAATCACCTGTCAAAATCCAGAATTCATTTCCCACCACACCAACCATCACCACCATCACCAATAATCACAACTCAATACCAATCAATCAATCACACATCACTACTCAACACAACTCAACCAATCCATCTCAAAACTCCATCCCCGCTAAAGAAACCCCCCTGAATCCAAAACTTCAATCAAAAATAATAATAAAAATCACTCCTCAACAATGTTTTCTCAACTTTTTTGCACTTTTTTTTCTAATCATCAACAAATCAATCCAAATTCAAAAGCTAATCAAAAAAAAAAATTACCTCAAACCTCAAGTCTCTGAAATATTCCAAATTCTTAATCTTTCTCCTAAATTTACTCTATTCAAAACTCAAAATTCTTCATTAAAAAAAACATCTCAAAATCAAATTCCCAAACAAAAAATGTCTCAACAACACATCAGCCCACTTTTACTATCTTCCCCTGCTGCTTGTTCTTCATCTCCACTATCTGCCTCTTCTTCTTCAACTGATTTATATCACCCCCATGATTCCACCCTTTTGGCTCCTCCATCTGGATTTTCATATCATTCAAAGGCAGAACTTGTGTATTCTGTTCAAGAGTGGGATAGGTCCCATGGATATGCCATTTCCATGAAAGTCTCCAATATTAAGGAGCAAGATATACTTACCAATTTGACAAATCTGGGGAACATAAACCCAATTTGGATAGCAAAATACTTTCAAAAACTTGAAAAACAAACTGTCCTTTCCAATTCTCTTGAAGCTTTTACCAGAATTCTGGTATTTGGGAAATAAAAATCCAATTCCCTGATCACAATCATCCACCATGAACTGATCCATCCACCCATCTAGTTCATAGAAGGATTCAGGGGGCTCAAGAGTATATGGTCAAATCTTTAACCAAAGCTGGTTTTCCTCCCCTCAAAATCCTCAATTCCTTAATTCAGTCCTCTAATTCTTGTATTTACACAAAAGTTAGTACAATCTATTACAAAAGAACAAATTTAAGGAAAATCACCCATAGAAGCTTCAATAATGTAATTAAGAAACTCTTCTTTTACATATGAAATCAGTAATCAAAATGGTCATATTAGTTCTCCATTCATTTCTCACCCAGATTCTATAAAATTAATCAAACTGTTTCTATCAGTATTAATGATGGACTGGACCTATAAAACCAACAAATTTTCCATGCCTCTTCTTCAAATTTTTGGGTCCAACAATTATGCTAGAACATTCTCTGTTGGTTTCTGTTTCCTCTCCCATGAAAAAACAGGAAGACTATCAATGGGCTCTCAATCAAATTCATAAATTATTAGAAAATGAAGAACCCAAATTCATTGTGACTGAAAACAAGCAAGCCCTGATTAATTCCATTAAAACTTTATTTCCCAACTCTCATCATTTACTCTGTTTCTGGAATATCTTCAAAAACATTCAAACACATTGTAGAAAACACTTTGAATCTGAATAAGAATGGATTATATTAAGAAAACACTGGAATATTCTGGTCAAATCCAAATCTGAAAATTCATATCAAGAACATTTTACAAGACTCACTCTAGTCTGGAATCCCCCAACTTCTTACTAACTTCTTGAAAACTGGCTTCCTCTCAAAAAAAAAATTGTTTCATATGCTGCAAACAAGCACCTGTATTTTGGAGATAACAGCACATCTAGAATAGAAGCCCTTCACTCTTATGTCAAAATATTTATCACAAATTCTTCTGGTTAATTTTCTAAAGTAGTTCACCAAATCTATCATTCAATTTAAATTCAACTCCATGAAACTGCCATTCAAACTTCTCAGAAATAATTAAAGTATTTGATTGGTCTTCCATATTATCTTGAACAACTCTCAGGAAAGATCAGCCACTATGCTCTCAAAATTGTGCATTCCTTTCACATTTCAGCAGAAAAATCAACCACCTGTTCTGATTTTGATTATTCTTCTTTCATGGTAATTCCTTGTGTACACCAAGTGAAGAAGGAAAATGTCAAGAAGCAACAATTTTTTCTTGATGATTTTCATTCCCAGTGGCATGTCAAACCTCCTATTTCAGTATGTTTTCTTTTTTTTGAAGAAAAAATGATTCAAACATTAATTTCTGAAGCTTTTTCTTTTATTTTTAAATTATTCATAGCTGGCTGAGAATGAATCATGCCAGTCATCTCAATCATCCCATGAATCACCTTCCCAATCAACCAACACAAACCTGTTTCAGAATGAACTCTTTGAAGAATTCCTTAAATTTCACCCAGGAGAACAACATTTTTACCTTGGAGAAATGATGAAACTTTTGAAATGGAAGCATCAACTAACTCTCATTCAAGAACCCCTATCAAAGCATGAAAGGAAAATTTTTGGAAGACCTAAAGGAGCCCCCACTAGAAGCAAACAATTTTTTCAGCATTTCTCTGAGAGGGATACATCTGGGTTTGAATATTTTGAAGGAACTAAGAGCAGAGGAAGACCCAGGAAGCACCAAGTTGGTAAATAAATTTTTAGTTTTTCATTTTTCTGGTCTTTTCCTCTCTTTATTTTGGATTAATTTTAACATAATTTGTTGGTAATTGGTTTTTCTCTAATTTCATACTCTGAGGAAAAGGAAAGGAATGGAAGAGCATGAAAATTCCAAGGCAAAAAAGAAACAGGAATCAGAGGAAGAGGTTTTTTTTTCTCTCTCTTTTTTAATTAGGCTAAAATTTCATTCTGAACATGATGAATTTATAAAAGAAGAGGGATTGAGTGGAGAAGATCTCCCAGATCTTGAATAACTGAATATAATCAAGACATTTAGTGATTTATTTTGAGGGGGGGATCAGTCTAGTTTTTGTAGTTTCCATTAATTTTCATATTTCTCCTTGTCAATAAGGGGTCAGGAACCATCATCCATAAGCAGTTTTTTTCACATAATTTCAGTCCTGGGACTTTGAAGAGGATCAAGAGAAGAAAAAAACAATATGAAGATTCAGATGCTGATAGGCCTCTAGGAAATCCAATCTTTGCTCCCACAGCTACAGCCTCTGAAACTGAAAAGGTGAATACATTTCTGAAATAATCTTGCTTTATGGTTCATTTATTAACCTGTCCTTGTTTTTTAGGATGATATTAAAGGTCATAAAGCTTTCTTTTTCATTTTCTGATAATTTTGAAGTGTTGAATATTGATAAAGTAAGTATGAATTGTTTTTTTTTCATTTCATCTTAAATAATACTCATATTTCTTCCTTTAGTATCCATACAAAAAATTTCATGTTCCCCAAAACAGCCATACCACAAATTTCACATGTTCAAGATTTGATGGCTGATGGGAACTTTGGTTTAAGATCAGTAGCAGTTAATTTGGGCCTTAAATCTAAATATTGGAGTTAAATAAATCAGAAAATGATCAATTAAATGGAATCAAACTCTCTCTTCAAGGATGAAAATTTCATGGATCAAGTCTGGGATGAAGATTTTGACAAAGGAAGAAAAAATCTCAACCACACTTCTGGACCTGCCCCTCAAAGTTACTGGATGAAATTTCCTTGCCATGTTTTCCTTCTGGAAGATACATACAAAATTCCATTTTTAATTTTATCAAAGTTGATGCAATCATCTTATTTGCCTCTCAATCCCCCTCCAACTGCAAATTTCCAAAAATCTCCCATATGTTTAATTATTTTGGAGATTTTCAGAACATATTTTTTCTTCCACTATAATTCTGAACTGTGGTCAGCTCCCCAAATAGATCCCCTTTACAATGCTTTTGCTAGCAATTAATCACAAAAATGGGAAGATTTGATTCATGATGACTTGGAACTTGGTTTGAAGATTTTGTTTCCTCCTGAAAAGTCTACACATCCAAGAAATGAAGTAGTACAAATTGATCTTGATTGCATTATTTGTTTGTTCTTTTGCTGAATTTTTCATAATTTCATTTTCTATTGATTATTGACTCATTGATTTAGAGCAAAAGATGGCACTTTTGTGTTTTCAATTATGAATTGTTTTGGGAAAAGAAAAGCTAATAAAAATCCTGATATAACTTTTTTTTGCCCTTTGAAATGCCCACTAAAATAATGCCAGCTCAAAATTTTGAAAATTCTTTGGGAAGATAATGAAAAAAAAAAATTGAAAAGAATGCCTTATTTTTGATGTTAACCCCATTTTATGGTGGGAAAATGAAGTACTAAAAGTCTACAAAAATTATAATTGAATTGCCTGGCATATTTGAAAACTTTCTTTCCCTTCTGAATTTCCAAAATAATAATAAAAAAAAAAAATAAATTAAAATTGTGAAACAATTTGAGATGTAAAGTGGCCATTTTTCAAATTTTTGAGTGCAATTTTGAAGGCCTTTAAAATGGCCAAAATGTCTCATCGTTTTTTTTTAAGGGGTTTGAGATGCCTGTATAGCCCCTGATTTTTCTCTTTTTTTTTGACCATTCTGGAAAACCGTGTGAAATGAAAGATTACCACATGAGCAGGGGATGTTGGAGGATGTTACGGCAAGGTCATAACCGCATGAAATCAAGGCAGGGGGGGTGTGAAAAATCTAATGCCCATATCTATATTCCTTGAATTTTCATTATCAATTCAAATTTTTCATTCCTCAAATCTGGCCTGAGGTTTATACTTTGTCTTACAAAACCAAGCTTGATCACATTTTGACTTGTGACAAGATTAACTTCATCTTTCAGTTATCTAAACAAATCCAACCTGGAATGCCCAGTTTGTATCTGTAGGTCATGATTCATCCCATGAGGTTCTCAATCAATCTTGATATGAATCATGCATCACAGGAACCCCTTAAATTAACATCTTGGGGTTTGAAAACCTTTTGAATTTGTCAAAATGACTGAATCCATCCACTCCTTCTGTTAAATTCATTTATTTCATGATTCTTCAAGACCTTTAAAGGTTTAGAAACCTCATTCTTGTGGGTTTTTTTTTTTTTTTTTAAAAAAAAAGGCATGGATTGAACACAACACAGTGTTAATTGAGTAAAGAATTTATACCTTATTCAGTTTTTTCTTGAATCAAAAAGTTATGGATTTTAGAAATACAAAGGGTTTGATTTACTTTGGCTTATTGACTCTTCAATCTAGATCATTCCTCCCAGGATTGACTAATAAATCAGATCAAACCACCAAGAAATCATTGTGAGGTTTTTTTATTCTTGTTTTGATTTTTGTTTAAGAAAAGATTCAGAATAATATCTGTTGGATGAGTGATTGTGATTATTTTTATGCAAGATCCCAGGAGATTAGGATTGTGTTGGTTGAAATTGAATTGTATTATTTTTTTTATAAGATTGCATGTTAAGAGTTCCTGTTGAAGACAGACACATCATAGAAGTGAAAAGACCAACAAGGATCTCATTTGATCATGAATTCTGTCTGAGAGATAGATAAAAACTATGTTTATAAAACATCAATCCAATTATGAGATGATCCCTGGGGGTTCTACCTTGATGCAATTTGGGGGATGAGGGATTATGCCCAGGATGAGTTTTTTGACCACTCAGTCCATGATAGGCCTCCTAATAGAAATTCCAATCAGTTATATATATATATATACTTTCAAACCAAAGCCCTAATAACATCAAATCACCCAATTTTCATATCCCGTGAACATGAACAAAGTGGCTAAACCAACCAAAACAAATCATAGGAAGAAAGCAAAAAAAAAAGGGGGGGAAGTGATGACCTCAAAGGCTATGAAAGAAACCTGATGTTTGGGGCAGAAAGTATGGTTGGATTGATCTACAACCAGAATGAGATGGCTGACTAGAAGTGGTGATGATGAGCTTCTGAGAATGATGGTTGTGTAGAAGGGATCCTTCCCAATCCTAATCTAAGAGCATCCAATTCAAACCAGTCAGATTCAGCACTTGATCCCTAGCTCTCAGGCTTGAAAGAGAGGTCATGAGGGGTGAAGGGGTCAGGAGACCTGATACTTGAACTCATCCTTACTCCATCCATCCTCTTCTCTTCTCCAACTGGAGTGGTTCAAAGTCCCTTGTCTCACTGGTGATCATCCTGGCAGGCTTGAGCTCACTTCCATCTGTTCTCCACCTCCACATCTAGCACTCAATGATCAAAACTTCCTAAACTTTTCATCTCTTCTCAACATTCTCTCTTTTTTCCCTTCCCCCATCTTCTCTCCCCATTTTTTCTTCTCTTTTTTTAAGGTGGGGGGGGGGCAGGGTAGTCTTGAGCATTCTGTGAGTTCACAGCTGCAGGACAGATGGTTTTAATGGCCTAGTAGGCTTTAGATTGCAGGCTCAAGTTCCACAAGGAGATCCTGTGTCCAACCCTACCACACTCCATCCACAGCACCATCCCTGGAGCCACTTACTCAGGTCACTCATCACCAAACTTCTCCTGGATTGGGTACTACCCTCAAACTGAAAAACCTGATGGTTGAACAAGAAGGGATCACAAGACATGTGATCATGGGTTATTCTCATCCTTGTCATAGAACCACAAGGATCATCTTTGACAGTCACACTCCAAATGATCACAATCACATCTTACCCCACCCCCCCAAGAAAGGCAGTATTTAGGCCTGCTTTTCCATCATGGTTGATGATTATTTTGTTCTTGTTTCTTCTTCAAAAAAAAAAAAGAGATACATGGAATCTGTGAAACAAAAAAGCACCCAACAGAAAAAAAAAATAAGCGAGGGAGGGGAATGCGGTCACCAACACCAACGAAAAAAAAAAAACAGGAGATAACGATGATATGAAAATGAGATGAAGCAAGTGCAGAAGCGGGAGGGAGGCGCGGGGAAGTAATTCAAGAGCAGCAGCGGCAGCAAAGAGGACGAGGAAGAGAGAGAGAGAGAGACGGGGACGCATGAGAAACAGAGAGATAAGGGGTGACGGACAGGGTGAAAAGAATGGATCGATGTGGCAAGTGTCAAAACGACAGGGCCGCATGGAAGTGGGCATAGAAGCATCGACGGGTGGGAGGAGCCGGTCGAAGAAGGAAAAAAGGAAGCAGAGTAATACCTACGACTGGGGGGGGATTGGCAAGATTCCAAGCGCAAGAAGCATGACATGATGGGTGGGCAGTCTAAAGACCTACATGACCGATTGACAACATGGAAGGGAGCATCGGGATAAAAAAGACGATCAACAAACAAAAACACCCAGGTGGATCGGATCAGTGGGACGGTGATGATGATGACGAGGAGGAGTGTCATGGTCAGTTGGTGGATCAGCCGTCTTTTTCTTTCTCTTCAGACGACAACCGAATAGAAAGCATGAAGGGAACAAAGAATACATTGAAGGCCAGGGGGAAAGGACAAAGACAGTGGTTACGCTAAGGATGGTCAAAACTGAGGTGCGGGGTGGGTGTCTTTTTTTTTTTTGTTTTGTTTAATATACTAAATAATATACTAATTGATTAATAGAAGGTACTTTCGGTCGCGCAATCTTGAACATCTTTATGTTGAGCTTTTTAATTATGTCGGGATGAGTTGAGTGAAAGGCAAGAAAGGGAGAAATAAACAAACAAAAAACGTGTGGATGAATGCATATGAACCATATAGTGATTAGGTGAAGCAGGGCGGCGGATGGGAAGTAGTTGAATCATAGGTGAGGCTCCAAAAACGAACCTCAAATCTTGCCTTTTTTTTGTGCTTTTTGATATCATAAGTTTTGGCAGTAATCTCAACTAAGAATGACTTGATGATGAATTAGGACTTACAATGATCCATGGGAGAATCGGAAGGCATGAATCGAGCGTGCAATACATATACACATCCATTAAATGATAGGTATTAAGTAGGGGGGAGATAGATATAGGCACAAGGAGGACAACAGCCAGAGAGAGGATGGGGTGGTGGGGGTGGTGTCATTTTGAGATATTTGATTTTTTCCGTAACAGACAAAGATGAAAGACGAGATCGATGAGCGATTCGTTCAACTCCAGGAGCGATTTGCCATCCTCAACCATGTTAAAGATGCACTGATTTCCCTTGAGCTTGAGTTTCGATTTCTTGGATTCGTGTTCCTCGAACCTCTGGTTGAACTTTTTAGTCTTGAGCCTCAATTGATTTAGCTTATACTTGAGGACGATTTGTTTCCTGAGCCCTAGATTCGGTTGGAAGGGATGGTGGGAATGGAGTCGATCGTGGGGAGGTCGATCGGGATCAGCGTTTGGGTTGTTGGCCGAGTTGGGTCGGACGGTGGTCGTCGTGGTCGCCGGGACCGGCTGGCGGGGTCTCTGGGGGTTCGCGGCGGTTGGAGGATAGTCGGGTGGGACCCGGTCGGTGTTCCTCAGGTTCGAGGGCCCGGCGGTGATGATCTCGACGAAGGCTTCGTTGAGGTCGATCGAGGCAACGGTGGCCGCATGGTTGGTCCCGGCCTCGTCTGGATCGTTGGATTCGACCGTCGTGATGTTGGTCGTCTCCTCGACGACGATCACTTGATCATGGTGGGCATGATGATGATGGTCGTCCGGAAACCTAAAGTAGTCATCCATCTGACCCATAAAGCTCTGCAGCTCGAGTGCCAATCTGATCGATGTCGTCGTAAACGACCGGTCGTGTGCCTTCAGTCGATCCCACTTGATCAGACACCGGTGCAAGGTGGTACTGTTGGTTTGGAATCGAGACATCGTTCGGTCATGGTTCGATAGAGTCTCGATTAACCGATGGAAGACCAAGAGTTGATCCACTTCTCGGGAGCTGGCTTGTTGGAGCCTGCCCAAGTTCATGATGGAGAGGAGGATCGAATCAAAACGATGAAAGATCCTCGGCCACCCAGCCATGACAAGCTCGAGAGGGGCTGGAAGATCTAAGTATCTAAGCATAAGTTAGGATAGTTGACTGACTTGAGCTGAGTACGCTCGGCAAGTTTCTGCTTTCGCTTAGATTTCCGGAGGTCGACCTGCCTACACAAGCACATGTGTAAATATTTATTCAGAGTGAGATAGACAGTCAAGAGTCGTAGGTGAGGCGAGTGGGCATAGCACCCTAAGCGATAGGCTGATTTTTGGCTTTCGCTCAGGGTGTGGTGATCTATCAATCGGGTGATGAAGGGATCGATAGACATCACGATGGACGAGTCATTCGGCTGACTTACCTCCAGAGGAAGGAGGGGATACTCGAGATTCGCTCCAGATTGGAAGAGGATCGGAATCGAACTTGGGCAAGAGGGATCCGAATCGACCGATGGATGGAAATAAGCGGGTGAGATGATGACGTCAGCCGGAGTGGATGCGTGTAAGTCAACAAAGTCTAGGCTGACTAAGGATAGTGCTTGAAGGAGTGATGGATGATCAGGCCGGCGGTCGATATGGATTAACGGAGCGGGATCGAAAGGTGATAGGTAGGGTAGGGTAGGGTAGGATCAGGGGCGGCTGACGTAAGTAGTCCTATCGAGATGTGTATGTAAGAGTACTAATGATCAATATTGATCAACCAAAGCTTGCAAGGATCGAGCTGGATGGCGCAGGAGAAGAGGAGGTAGGTGTGAGGGATTGAGTGGCTGGAGGAGTGAAGTCAGGGTGAGAAGAGGAGGTCAAGTAAAGTGTGGAGACCGATAGCTGGATGAAGATCGGTAAGTAAGATGGTGATGCGCATACGATGATGATATGGTGGTGGTGGTGGTGGTGGTGGTGGTGGTGGTGGTGATGGTGGTGGTGATGGTGGTGGTGATGGTGGTGGTGATGGTGGTGGTGATGGTGGTGGTGATGGTGGTGGTGGTGACGGGGATGACGGGGATGATGATCAGATGGTCAGACGATCAGGTGGAGGTTGATGGGTTGAAGGATGAGGAAGAAGGGTTGATCGGAGGCTGCTGACTGAGATTCTGGCTGACCGGCTTGATGATTGGCTGACTGAGGACTCGAGACGATGGATTTAATCTAGAATAAATTAGAAGCATTCACACAAATAATACATAAATAATATTGATTTATTTTAAATGAATATTTCATAAATGGATAAATATCATTTATCGTTTTATTTATTGATTTATCTTATATTGTGACGTCCGGCTCATCAGTTTCTGCCCACGGACAAAGCCAAACCGGCTTAAAGCCCTGGCCCGAGCGAGCCAGCAGCACCGACCGACTTGGGTGACTCCGATCATCGGCGTTGATGGGGATCCAAGACTGGGATGATGAGAGTCCCCCAGTTGGTCGACCATGATGACACGATGAAGAGCAGCTGCAGGTCTCACGAGTACACAAACAAACATATGTTGGAACACCCACCAGCTTAGCAAATCGACATCCTGGGAGTCCCCACCCGCGAACCAAGTCGTGCTCATGAGCGCCGGTCGGCACAACACTCACCCCTACCTATTTATCAACTTCCCTACGTATGGTAGAACGATCATTGATCATCACAGACAACGATTCTTTTCCCTTAAAGGCCAGAAGAAAAAAAAAAAAAAAACACCTGAGCCTGACACCGTGCCCGGATTACATTACTTACATACACAAGAAGCCTGCAACATGCCAATCGGCTCATCAGTTTTTCACCCACTAGATATTATGTACCAGATATCCTCCACGGTCCGTTTTAGGGTTGCAGTAAAGTGTGTGTGTAGATCTGCACAGCATACATAACCTCCATGACGGCCGACTGAACAAAGTCTCACAACGCGCATGGCTCGTACATATTTAAATAGATCATGAATGTTTGATGACGAGTATGACTGCAACTCGGCTGGACCAAGATTTAGGAGGACCTGATGAACCTAAAACACCTCAATCATCTATCCAGGTAAAATGCGTATTTATCTACACAGAACAGTTTACACATTTACATACATTCATGCTTACATCTACGCCAACAGGTAAATAGGCGATGCGCATCACCACACAGTGGGACCACCCGAGCCTGGCTATATCTCAGGGTGCCGCTCAGGTCGGGCTGGCCCGTACCCGCCGGGTTCAAAGTTGGGTTTTGGGCTAACACTGGAGGAGAGAGACAAAGAACTGAAAAGCGCGGTAGGCCTGGGAGGATGGATTCCGTCAGCTAAAAGGATGACAGACTTCCCACAGGCATCTGACGTATACTGGTTGAAATTGAGAAAATCATCATTGAATGGTTCAAATGATCTCCTTGATACACATCAAGGATTGTTGAGAGCCTTGGGAGGAGCTGATTTGAGATTACAAAGTGTAGAGGGAAATGTATTGAAAGGAGATGGGGTCAACTTGATTATTTTTTTTTTATTCTTCAAATCAAACTGTTTTATCAAAGGAATAAATAATTATGAATTGGCTCCAGGGGGGCTGGGAGCAAGCCCAAACCCATGAAAAGCCTACTAACAAAGACTTGGAATAATTTTGAGCAAGGAAAATGATTGAATCAAACCTGACATGAACTAAACTTCTCATCTCTCAGGGCCCAGGATGAATCTTCAAATTTTGAACTCAAGAAAAAGAAAGAAAGAAAGGAGAAATGACATACATGTATTTATCCAAAAAAAAAAAAAAGATGAATTGATGCTTTGAAGCATGCTTTCCCACCCCAGGAAGGTGTGAAAAACCTAATGGAATTGAAGTAAACTGTACTTGGGGATCCTCATCTGTGCCACAAATTCACACCTCAAAACCCCCAAAACCCCCCAAAACTCACCCCTTCTCCTTTTTTTCAAACAAATTGCCCTTGGTCCCCCAGAAACCCCTCTCTCCACCTGGCTCTATGGCCCTTCTTTGCCCCCCTGAACCACCTAGGATGTTGGGAAGCTCAACTATCAAAATGGAGGTTGGGGACAACACAATCATAAATCAAGAAATTCCCTTCCCCCAAATCACTGGTGGTGCCGGTGGCCTGACTATCTTCTTGAATCAGATAATCTCTGATGCTGGGAATTATAATGCTAATTGAGACCTGCCCATCAATAAAATATTGATTGAGTCAATTCAGGTCCTAACCCAAACCAAAATGGAATTCTCCTGAGGTAGAAAAACAATTGGAAAAGAAAATGAAGATGCTAGCCAACCAGGTGAAGTAAATAACAGCAATTCAAAGGATAGTTGTAATTCCTACTTCAGGCCCTCAGAACCTGCCCATGTCAACATATGCAGCCAGGATGGCACTGAAAACATCCAGACCAACACTAGCTCTGCTGCCAAAACAGTACTTGAGACTGCTGAGGTCAAGCTATGCTTTCATACATTTCACTTGAGTGAATAAACAAATAGACAAAGCTTCCTAAACCATTCTTTTTGCAGAGAGAAAATGAATTTTTAGAAAAGTTGGATGCAAAGTTCCAGGGAAAAATTATGATATTCATGGCTGCACACATCATGAAATCTGGTGATGCAGTCTATTATAATAAGAACAACATTCACCAGAGATTTTTGATTTAAAATGAACATGTCTGTTCCAAGCAGGTACATAATGACTTGGAAGCTACTCCAAGCACCTGGTCAGTTCTGAAACATGGGATCCCAAATGAATTTTAACCAACCTCCAAATATAGAAAAGCCAAAGTAAAAACTGCAAATCATTTTAATAAGAAAGATCTGGTTTGTATGAAGTTGCTCTTTGGAAAGATGCACACTTCCAAGAAAGCAGGCTTTATTTTCCTATCCTTTTCTATCAAAGAACTAGTTGATTTGACCTTATATATGGGCATACTCCTAGCTTATGACTACAGCAGAGTAATTTCCTTCAATCCATACCCTGCTCAGTGATTAAAATGCCTTGGGATGGGACATTGTGGTAAGTGGTGCCAGCAAAGAACCAGGTGTGGATGCTGAGACAAGGTTCATATAAACAAATACTTCCCAACAGTTTCAGATGAAACCAGGGAATTTTTCTAGTGTAAAGAATTGATTGAAAACAAGTAAGAAGGTGTTGATGACATCCATCAATTGGTATTCAGTTTACTTTTCCCATAAAAATGGTCTTGGATCCAGGCTAAGAAAAATTCAAACTCTAAGCAAATAAAATCAACTCCCATGCTGATAACCCTCCTTCTTGAAACACCAGAACCCCTAATGGAAACAACCCCACACATGAAACTTACCAGGGGAAATGCCACATCTACAGAGAGATAAACTTAATACTCCTTCATCATTACTCTCCTTTCACCATCCTTCTGTTTCAGGACCCATGGGTTAATCCCTAAACCTTACTTACCCTGGAACATGAAAACTGACACTCATTCAATAGATATAACCATACCAAAGTGAACTGGAGGGAATTTCACATATTCTGCATATATATCTGGAAGACTGTCCCCTCCCCCCACTTGAATCAATTGCCAGAAAGCTCCAAACATCCAGTAGGTATAAAAATTTATGATGCTTAAGACAAACCAGCTAGGCTGATAAATGTGTACAATTCACCCAGAACTAATAATGCAAGTATGATGGACCTGGCCCAGTGGCTCCAAATAAATCAGAGTAGGCATATTCATACCTAAATCTTTTTGGATTCAAATCTCCACCATTGGATGTGGAATCCAACAGGCTACCACTCCTCACACAAGCAGGAAAATTCTTTTTTCATCATTTGTAGCAAGCATGGCCTTTGACTTGCCTCATCACATCATATAACTACCTTCTACACAACAAAAGTAAGAGGGACAAAACTTGAATTATTTTGTTAAAACCATGCAGAATCATAGATAATTGGTGACTTCAGTTTATCTGATGAAATATATGGGTCAGATCACCAGGCCATGAAAGGGTAAATATTCCTGAAGGGACACTGTATTACACTTTCATGGGCCAGGCTGGCTTGGAGGAACCTGAAACCAAATGAATAAATCAATTCTTTCAAATCTTTAACCATTATAATCTAAATAAGGGGTCATGTGAACACTGTTGCATTCTCCATCACCAAAAACCAAAATATTTCCCAGAAGAAATTGGTCAGGATGGTCAAAGATGACAAGAACCATTCAAAGTTGTGGTGGGATTAGAAAATCCTCAATCACATTCTTAAAAAAAAAATGAATTTGGGCTTGGAAATGGTTGATTCAATCCAAGACTGATGAATATTCATTGTGCTATCAAGAATTGAATTATTAAATTTTTAAAACTGTTGGACACATGAAAATGGAACTCTGGAAGAAATACCTTGAGTGATCAGATACTTTGTTCACCTTCCAGGCCCTCAAAAGAATTAAATTAATTGCCTGTGGAAAGTTACTCCCCCTCAAGAGGGCCAATGGAACACTGGCAAATAGTAAGGCTAAACCACCCAAATTACTGTTTAAAGGCATTTTGGCTATTCCATCAAGCATTTATATTTCCAAAATCCCCACTTTTGAGGGATGCTGAGTGGCTTTACATGATGAAGTGACCCCATTTGAGGTCATAAATGCTATTGGAAAGCTGGCTTTTGGGAATTAACCAGGGCCTGATAGAGTAAAGAATGAAATTCTGAAGCTTATGTGACCATTCTTGCATATCCACTTAGTAAGGCTCTTTAATATGATCTTGAAACAGGGGATATTCCTAAGGTGTTGGAAGCTTGCTACTGCTGAAATTATTTATAAATCAAATAAGCCCAATTAAACCAAAATTGCCAAGGCCTAAAGACCCATTGACCTTTTTAACAGCTTGGAGAAGATCCTCCATCTAATAATATCCTGTTGCATTGTGAAATGGGCTTCCAAGTCAGGATCCCTGCCAGAAAAAAAATATGGTGTGCAGAAAGGAGTGGGCACTAAAGGTGATATTCTGGACCTGAGTACCTGGGTCAGAGATTGCTGGTCAGAACAGAGGACTAAAGCTGTGCTCTTCCTAGATGTGCAGTTGGAATACCCAACCATGCACCAAGACAGGTTGGTCCACATCCTCAAATCCAAAGTATTCTTAGAATATCTGTGGATAATAATCCATGAATTCCTGAAGGGAAGAACCAAAGCCATGTTCCTGGATAACTGTTTATTGAACACCAGGCAGGTCCCTTTAGGACTGCGGCAGGGATATCCTTTTTATTTTATCTTATAAATTTTTTATAACTCCAATATTATACACTTACTGGTGTCACACAACCACCCCACGTACTATAGGGAAATCCTAGATGATTGTGAGTGCAAGGGAGAAGCTGAGTGCAAGGGCAAGTGCAAGGTAGAAAGGGCTAACTTCAAAGTTCAAAATTATGGTGGAGTAACTTTGCACACAGCAAGAGGGATGAATGTTCCAATGGAAGGGAACCAAACCCAAGCCCAATGTGATGACTGTATTTAGCAAATGCAAGAACGTATGAAATTAACTAACTGAGTAGACAATCCCCAGGCAAGCGGTGTAGCTTTTATAAGGTAATCCAAAATGACTAGATACAACCTGATGGACGGTCAACTACAGTTATGAGAAATGAGGCAATGAATGACATGAACAGAGTGCAAAATGAAATAACAGTATGAACATTTCCAAGGTCTTGGCGTAAGTGCAAGACAATAGAGGGAAAATCTATTGGAGTGTAATGGTTAAGGCATGAGGGAGTGACATCAGAGGCAATGCAAATATGAAGATGTAGTCTATGCAGGGTAAGGAACTAGTCCATTTTCAAACTATACAGTTGAGGTGGCTTGAATAGCAAGAGCATGTGACCGGGAATGGGAAACCAAGGGTTATTGATGCCCAGGGTGAAAGAGCGGAGCCCAAATGGATGGTTGACTGAGGTAGAGTTGACTGCAAGGTTTGCAAGTGGGTGCTGAGTCATTTGCCAAGGATGGAAGTTTATCATGAAAGCCAGAGTTGGTAAGCGGAAGGCACTGTTGATGTTGTGCTTCTATTTTGTCACGCTTATGGACTGAGGAAAGGGTATGTTGAAGTGGGAGGACAATAATACTTAAGCTCAAAGCGTGACAGTTTCCCAGGTATAAAGATGCAAGCTCCTGCAAGCATTCAGACAATTTTCCCATCAATTCCAAAGTTGTTGCTAATACTGTATACACATTATCATTACTTCTTTGCCTTTTAAATAGATTTATAATTAATTATGTTGTCATCATCATTCCGCCATTGAAAAAACTGCATCCAACAAAAAAAGCATTGCATTCCTAGTACCATCACACAAGGTCTCTGAGGCAAGTGCAAAAAATTTTGTTTGCGCAAGGTAGCTTGCATGTTCCCTATAAGTAGCAAGCCGGTTGTGGATGTCCCAGCAGCTTCCAGAAGGGAGGTGCAAAGTTGAAGGTCCACGCCGCAAGTCAACTACCAAATACTGCCAGTGCAGGAGATTGAATTCTTAGGTGTTTGGAACCCTGGTAAGTTGAGGCTTAGAGACTAATCAATAAATAAAAAATAAAATAAAGGAGATGCAAATAATATAATCTTTGCTCTTTGTAGTACTACCACTATTCCAGCAATATACCACTAATACACCTCCACCGCCGCCGCCATATATTGGGTCAATTGGGTTTGAAGTGCAAAGTTTAGTGTGAGATGAGGAACCACAGATAGTCAAAGAAGCAAGAGAAGAAGGAACAATGGCTGAAAGGTAGGTTGAAACAGAACAAAGGGAGGAAAATGAAGAGGAAGGAAACAGGATAGAAGGAAGGAGTGGGATGGAATGGGAGGTGGAGGAGCAGAATGGAATGGAAAGGGATGAAATGGAGGGCCAAGATGAGGAGGACTGGTTGCAAGTCAAAGGGCCTGTCAAAACTGATGCAAGGCATTTGACTTGTGATGTTGGGGAAGGTTCTTCAAGGTGCCAAAGGAAGAGAGCTCATGAGGAACTCATGGAGGAAGGTGGATGGAATACCCAACCAAAGAGAGCTTGGACTGCAAAGTGCAAGGAGATCTTTGAGAGACATCTGGTATTATTATTATTATTATTATTATTATTATTATTATTATTATTATTATTATTATTATTATTATTATTATTATTATTATTATTATTATTATTATTATTATTATTATTATTATTATTATTATTATTATTATTATTATTATTATTATTATTATTATTATTATTATTATTATTATTATTATTATTATTATTATTATTATTATTATTATTATTATTATTATTATTATTATTATTATTATTATTATTATTATTATTATTATTATTATTATTATTATTATTATTATTATTATTATTATTATTATTATTATTATTATTATTATTATTATTATTATTATTATTATTATTATTATTATTATTATTATTATTATTATTATTATTATTATTATTATTATTATTATTATTATTATTATTATTATTATTATTATTATTATTATTATTATTATTATTATTATTATTATTATTATTATTATTATTATTATTATTATTATTATTATTATTATTATTATTATTATTATTATTATTATTATTATTATTATTATTATTATTATTATTATTATTATTATTATTATTATTATTATTATTATTATTATTATTATTATTATTATTATTATTATTATTATTATTATTATTATTATTATTATTATTATTATTATTATTATTATTATTATTATTATTATTATTATTATTATTATTATTATTATTATTATTATTATTATTATTATTATTATTATTATTATTATTATTATTATTATTATTATTATTATTATTATTATTATTATTATTATTATTATTATTATTATTATTATTATTATTATTATTATTATTATTATTATTATTATTATTATTATTATTATTATTATTATTATTATTATTATTATTATTATTATTATTATTATTATTATTATTATTATTATTATTATTATTATTATTATTATTATTATTATTATTATTATTATTATTATTATTATTATTATTATTATTATTATTATTATTATTATTATTATTATTATTATTATTATTATTATTATTATTATTATTTTATTTTTTATTTTATTTTCAAGAAAAGTAGGATTCTTATTTTGAAATAAAATAAATGTGAAGGGATAAAGGTTGTGAAAAGAAAAAAGGGGATAAGTTTTGAGAAAGGGAAAGGAAATAGAATAAGGAAATGGGATGAGATTAATGGGATGGAAGGAATGGAATGGAATGGGAGCTATGATTGGCAAGGTTTGCAAGGGTAACTTGCATGGAAGTCTCAAACAAGTTGGGAGAGTTGCAAAGGTGATGGGCTGGTTCCCACAAGGTGCAATCATTGTCGGACTGGAAGCCAGTCCATTCAACAAGGTATTGAAGCTTTTGTTTCCGTAACCTGGAATCCAGGATATGGCTTACTTATTATTATTATTATTATTATTATTCTTATTATTATTATTATTATTATTATTATTATTATTATTATTATTATTATTATTATTATTATTATTATTATTATTATTATTATTATTATTATTATTATTATTATTATTATTATTATTATTATTATTATTATTATTATTATTATTATTATTATTATTATTATTATTATTATTATTATTATTATTATTATTATTATTATTATTATTATTATTATTATTATTATTATTATTATTATTATTATTATTATTATTATTATTATTATTATTATTATTATTATTATTATTATTATTATTATTATTATTATTATTATTATTATTATTATTATTATTATTATTATTATTATTATTATTATTATTATTATTATTATTATTATTATTATTATTATTATTATTATTATTATTATTATTATTATTATTATTATTATTATTATTATTATTATTATTATTATTATTATTATTATTATTATTATTATTATTATTATTATTATTATTATTATTATTATTATTATTATTATTATTATTATTATTATTATTATTATTATTATTATTATTATTATTATTATTATTATTATTATTATTATTATTATTATTATTATTATTATTATTATTATTATTATTATTATTATTATTATTATTATTATTATTATTATTATTATTATTATTATTATTATTATTAATTATTATTATAATTATTATTATCATTATTATTATTATTATTATCATTATTATTATTATTATTATTATTATTATTATTATTATTATTATTATTTTATTTTTTATTTTATTTTCAAGAAAAGTAGGATTCTTATTTTGAAATAAAATAAATTTGAAGGGATAAAGGTTGTGAAAAGAAAAAAGGGGATAAGTTTTGAGAAAGGGAAAGGAAATAGAATAAGGAAATGGGATGAGATTAATGGGATGGAAGGAATGGAATGGAATGGGAGCTATGATTGGCAAGGTTTGCAAGGGTAACTTGCATGGAAGTCTCAAACCAAGTTGGGAGAGTTGCAAAGGTGATGGGCTGGTTCCCACAAGGTGCAATCATTGTCGGACTGGAAGCCAGTCCATTCAACAAGGTATTGAAGCTTTTGTTTCCGTAACCTGGAATCCAGGATATGGCTTACTTCCCATTCTAACTGATCTTGGACGCTGACCGGTTCAGGAGGAAGATGAATTTTTCCCGGGTATAGGACTCAAGCTGGCTCTAGGACAGACACATGAAAGACCGGGTGGATACCTTTCCATTTTTCAGGTAAGGTGAGTTTAAAGGTGTTAGGGGAGACAATTGATTTCAATTTGAAGGGGCTAAGATTTATTTCAGATATTGTTTGAGTTGGGCAAGTACTGCAAATATTGCAAGCATTGAGCCATACCCAATCTCCTACTGCAAAGGTTGGGGCCAAAGTGCAAAGCCAATCTGCTTTTTACTTTTAGTGCTGGTTTGCTGCTTCAAGGTTGTTTCAAAGTTGCATTTGAAGGGATTGGATGTGATTAAGGCAATTGGTAGCAGGTTGAGAAGGTGCTACTTGAAGGGAAGAGAAAGTTTTATTTCTGCCATAAAGAGCCTGGAAGGGAAAATGTTTGGTGGAGGAATGAGTGGAGTTGTTGTAGGTAAATTTGGCTCATGGGAGCCATTGCAACCAGTCATCCTGTTGGTAGGAGACATACATTTGGAGATACTGTTCAAGGATCTGATTGACTTGCTCAGTTTGCCCATCCATTTCTGGGTGGTAAGCTGTTGATAAATTTCAAGTGATCTTCAAATGCTGGCACAGCAAGGTCCAGAAGCTAGAAACAAACAAACATCCACAATCACTAATGATGTTATCAGGGAGACCATGCTTCAAAAATGCATCTTCTATGAATAAATTAGCTAAGTCTTCAGAAGAGGCCGTCACATTACTGCAAAGAAATAAAGCCATCTTCAAGAAGTGATCTACTACTACCAAAACAGCATCATAACAACTAGAAATAGGTAATTGCAAAATGAAATCCATAGAAAGCAAGTGCCAAGGAATTGGCAGAATTGGAAGTGGCTTGAGCAGCCCATACTTCTGATGTTTGAGGACTTGTTCCAATTGCAATCATAGCACACGTTAACATAGTCTTTTATGTCATTGGTCATACCAGGCCAATAGAAGTCTTGTGCAATCAATTGGTAGGTTTTTTCCTGCCCATAATGAACAGAAAGTGAAGAATCATGCCTTGACTCAAAGATATCTAACTTAATGCAAGGATTATCTGGTACTACTATACAATCTTTATAAACTAAATAATCATTTTCTTCAATACTATAATCAATATATAATAAGTTTTCATTCTTGAAAAGTTTGCTACACTTGAGGTTGTTGAGTTGAGATTGTCATAGTTTGGAAGCTAGATCTTGAAGGAGAGTGATGATTGAACTGAGTTTGGCAGATTGAGTTGAGAAAAGTGTCCTAATGTTTTCAGGGTTGTTGTTGGCAAAGGTGCTCTCCCCTCCTGGGTAAACGTTGTTCCAACGTGATAAAGCATCAGGAAATACCACTTGCTTCCCAGGATGGTATGTGATAGTAAAGTTGAACTTGGAGAGGTATTTGGCACAACATGCCTGTCTGCATGTAAGGACTTTTAGGCTCATGAAATATTTCAAAGAATTGTGATCAGTTAAGACCTCAAAAGGTTCCATAAGACTCAAAAGGTATGAACACAATTTTTTTCAAGCAATAAACAATTGAAAGAAGTTCCTTGTCATGAATCTTGTCATTGAGCTCTGCAGCAAGCAATTTTCAAGACTTGAAAGCTACAGGATGAAGGAGAGAAGAAGAGGAGGAAAGCTGCAAGATTACTCCTGAAATTGCATAGTTGCTTTCATCTGTTTCTACAATAGTGCAAGGTATCTCATTAAATTGAACAAAT
Organism: Puccinia polysora; assembly: GCA_025617555.3. Lineage (NCBI taxonomy): Eukaryota > Fungi > Basidiomycota > Pucciniomycetes > Pucciniales > Pucciniaceae > Puccinia > Puccinia polysora. The sequence goes on from CM062638.1 coordinate 12,754,352, forward strand.
ATTGGAGCATTGGTAAATGCTTTTTTCAAAGCTTCAAAGTCCAAAGCAGCTTGTTCTGTAAAAACAAAATGAGTGTCTTTTTGAAGAAGGTTAGTAAGGTTTACAGTTTTCTTGGCATAATTCTCAATAAACCTCCTGTAAAAATTACTGAAACCAGGGAAAAATTGAAGGGATTTAACAGAAAAAGGTGGGGGACAGTCCAATATGCGCTGGATCTTGGCTGGATCTATTGATAGTCCTTGCTGCAAGACTATGACACCTAGAAATTGAAGAGAATTAGTATGGAATTTGCACTTAGAGGCTTTTTCAAACAGGTAATTCTTGCAAAGTTGCTGCAGCACCTCTTGCACATGTGCAATGTGATCCTCAAGAGTCTTTGAGTAGAATAGTATATTTTCAAGATAAACCACAAGATATTTCTCTCCAAATTCAGAAAAAATGTTATTGACAAAATTTTGAAGAGTGGAAGGAGCATTGCAGAGGACAAAAGGCATGACAGTATACTCATAACTGCCAAACTGTGTTCTCATTGCGGTCAAATAATCATGAAATTTGGCAATGCAAACTAGGTTATAGGCGCCTCAAAGGTCTAACTTCAAGAAATAAGCAGCTCCATGGAAGAGAGTGAGGAGGTGCAACAAAGGCTGTACTGGGTAGGCATTCTTCCGGGTTACCTGGTTCAGTTTCCTAAAGTCAACACAAAGGCAGATTCTGCTGTCTTTCTTTGGGACAAATAAGACAGGTGAACCAGTGTTCAAATTGCTTGGTCAAAGAAATCATTTTGATACATTTTCTGCAATGTATTTTTGAAGCACGGTCAATTCCTTCTTTGAGAGAGAGTAGACTGGCCCAGGTGCTGGTGGTGGGCCAGTAATTTTGATCTTATGATTGCAAGAATGGAATGGAGGAAGTTTATCTGCCTTTAAAGCTGAAAAGATGTCAGCAAAGTCATGATAATCCAAAGGTAAAGAATCTAGAATGATTTCTAAATCTTCAATCTCATCATCTTTGAGCACAGGGTTTGAAGTGCTTGCATGATGCAAGAGGATTAGGGAGCTCAAAATACACTGTTTGGTTGGTGCCTGTTTCTCTTTGAAGAAAAAAGGAAGAGGTAAGTTGTAAAAATAAGCAATAACTCCTAAATCTGAAGAGGGAACGTGGGAATGAAGGTCAGGATATTGCAAATCTCCTGGCGGAAAAGTGTCATTCAGCTCAATGAAAGTGTCAGGTAGGCTGTTAAATTCCTGTTTGATGAAAGGGTTAGCTTCCTGGGGTTGCAAAGTTCAAAGGTTAATTACTCCTTCTTGCCAATTCACATCCAGATTCCAGTGGACTAGGAAATCATGGCCTAGAATGGTATCATCCATTTTGGGAATATCCAAGACAAATAAATCCCATTCAAAGCTGGGGAAATTAGAAAATGCAAAGGTCCATTTTGCCTTTTGGGAAACCCAATGAGATGGCTCAGTTGCACTACTTACTAAATAGATAGAGAACCTATCTATCTTGGAATGCGTAAGATTTTCGGAAGTGGCAAAAGATTCACTTATAAAAGAAACATTAGCGCCAGAATTGAGTAAAACTCAATAAGGGGAGTTGTTGGAATGGAAAAGGACAAATCTTGAACTTGGAGCACCTAGTGACTCACAAGTGCAAAGATTGACTTTCTGTAATTTAGATAATGTGTAGTCTTCCCTGTGAGTGTCAGGAAAACTACAAGCTAATTTTTTGACTGTTTAGCTGCTTCATGCGCTAGCCGCTTTGCAAAACTATCAACATCATTTTTACCTCCACAATACATAAATAACCCATTCTTCTCCCTCCTTAGCCTTTCCTTGTTCTGGAGCATCCCAGTTTCTTTGTCCAGGAACTTTAGAGTTTTTGAAACAGGTTTTCCTTTTGGGTTAGAGTATGAGGTTGGATTTGGTTTGGATTGCTTTGGATTCTTTGAGGGTTTTTTTGAGGAGTTGTCCGTCTTCAGAGCCAAAGTTGACGGTCCATGGTTGTTTTGTTAAGAGCGGTTCTTTTTGTGATAACCATTATCAAGCTCAATCACCCGGTCAATTAACTGCTGAAGGGAGGTTGCCTTATGTCCCCCAACTGCAAGTTTTTTGATTAGGTGTGCCGGTAAACCTTTTCAAAAATGAAATAGGAGGGCTGACTTGTTCCATTGGATGCAAGACTGCAGGGTTCAAAAATTGGAAATGTAAACAGAGGCTCTACTATTTTCCTTCATGAATAGATTATTGAGTTTGTATTCCGCATTTTGAACTTCATTAGGGTTGCCAAACAGGGTGAAAAGCTGTTGCTCAAACTTGTCCCAGTTGTTGAGAATAAAAGTGGGACTAGTGTTGTCTAATAGTTTGAGGTAGGGTTTGAACCACTTCAAGGCTCCTCCACCAAGGAAGGAAGATGCATACATAGCTCTAGGTCTATCAGAAGGGAGATTGTGAGGATTGTTTGAAAAAATAATTTTGCAGGACTGTAGGTGGGATCTAAGCTTATGAGAGTGTTCCCCAGTAAAATGATCAGGCTGATTCATGCCAGGGGTACAAAAACTAGGACCACTTGGACCAGATTGCAAGGCAGTTTGGTTAAGCGCCTGGATCAGGGTCAAGAGTAATTTCAAAGCATCAGGTTTGGGAGCATTAGTGCAAGCCCGCAATCTGCCACAAGTCAAGGTTTCATTGGAAGAGTCTTCAATTTCTTTGAGAGGGTCAACTACTTCCTGAGAGGGAGCAATGGGATCATAAAGAGGTTTGACCAAAGTAGATTTAGAAGAAGGGACAGGATCTAAAGGCTTTCTGGCCCAAGAAACGCTGGATCTCCCTACCCAATGGATATCATCATTGTGAGGGGTAAGGGAAGTGTTCCTGTTTGGGTGAGTATGTGACATTGTAAAATAAATCTATTATAGGTTGGCAAGCTACAATAGATGAGTTGAGTTAGTTAATTTACTGTAAAACAACCACCCCACATACTATAGGGCAATCTTAGATGATCATGAGTGCAAGGGAGAAGCTGAGTGCAAGGGCAAGTGCAAGGTAGAAAGGGCTAACTGCAAAGTGCAAACTTATGGTGGAGTAACTCGGCACACAGCAAGAGGGATGAATGTTCCAATGGAAGGGAACCAAACCCAAGCCCAATGTGATGACTGGATTTAGCAAACACAAGAACGTATTAGATTAACTAACTAAGGAGACAATCCCCAGGCAAGCGGCATAGCTTTTGTAAGGTAATATGAAATGACTAGATACAACCTGATGGATGGTCAACTACAATTACAAGCAATGAGGAAATGAATGACATGAACGGAGTGCAAAATGAAATAAAAGTATGAATGTTTCCAAGGTCTTAGCGTAAGTTCAAGACAATAGAGGGCAAATGTATTGGAGTTTAACAGTTGAGGCATGAGGGAGTGATGTCAGAGGCAATGCAAATATGAAGATGTAGTCTATGAAGGGCAAGGGACTAGTTCATTTGCAAACTATACAGTTGAGGTGGCTTGACTAGCTTGGGTGCAAACTAGAGAGAGCATGTGACCGGGAATGGGAACCCAAGGGTTATTGATACCCAGGGTGAAAGAGCGGAGCCCAAATGGATGGTTGACTGAGGTAGAGTTGACTGAAAGGTTTGCAAGTGGGTGCTGAGTCAGTCGCCAAGGATGGGAGGTTATTATGCAAGCCAGAGTTGGAAAGCAGAAGGCACCGTGGATTTTGTGCTTCTATTTTGTCATGCTTATGGACTGAGGTAGATGGTACTGAGGAAAGGGTATGCCAAAGTGGGAGGACAATAATCCTTAAGCTTGAAGCGTGACAACTGGATGCACCAATTGAGACCAAAAATTCCACAGGTTATTTTGATAATGTGTTTTACTTAGCTGCAGTTAAGAATTTTCATGAGGTCCTAGAATTTTTAAAATATCTTTCCAAACAGCTACATGATTGGAGTATGAAAAATGCAGCTGTTTTGGGCAAAAAAATCCCAGATATTGCTGATCTCAAATGATTGCTCCCTAATTTACCCCCCAAATCCATTCATGTTAAGATATTCATTTAAAATTCTCAGCCACTGAATTGTGGCTGGGAGCCACCATTGATAAGAAGCCCTAAAACCACAAGCACATTGGCAACTTAATGATCATGGGCAAAGGAAATTTTTTTGATTTAGGCCCAATGAGTACCTTTGAATGGGTGCTGACTGAAACTGAAAGAGTGAAACTCATAAAATGTGTCCTCTTTCCTAGGAAAACCTATCTGGCACATGTCTGAGACTCCAGGAAAAACTTGAATAAACTGCAATGCATGGTAAGAGACCTGCAAAGATCCTGTAGCAGATATGCAAAGGGGGTATTTAAAGACACCAAATAAAAATTTATATAAAAAAAATGAGGCCTTTCCCACAAGAAATAAAGAAAAACACTCTTAAATTATTCATCAAAAATTTCACCCATTTCAAACTTGGATTGTGCAAGAGGAAACATTTAATCCACAGGATCTTTGTGCTCTTTAATCCTGATCATTCTTCCATAAATAACACAATTTCAAAAGAATTTTTTCTGAATTTTACATCCTTTAATTTATAAATCATAAAAAAAAGTTCTTGGTTAAAATTTCCCACCTGCCACAAAAAATAAAGTATCTCAGCATGAAATTATCAAAGGAAGAAGCAATGAAGGACAAATAGATGATTATTTATCAGGTTAAGTTTTAAGATGCACTAATATATACTGAAGGATCCTATAGGACTGAAAAAGTTGGAGGGGAAGAAGCTGTCTTTCCCTGAAATCAAAAATCCCTCATTTTTAAACAGGAATAGAAATTCTTAATTTTAAACAGAAAGGCAAGATCCTGGGTTTCCCAGCCACCCTAATCATGATTTCCAGTGATTCTTCAGAAAAAAATTACCATTTTAGTATTTTTAAAGACAATAAGGGGTTACACCATAGGAAAAAGAATATTTTAACATCCAAAAAAGTTCAGTATCTATGCAGAAAACTGAAAACAACTTGTTACTGCTTAGATTGAGGTTCAAAATTTGATATCATATGTTTTCCAGTTTGTTCAGGGATTCTTGGAAACAAAATTGCAGGCTAAAAGGAAAACAAAGTGTTAATAATGTTAAAATAACCCCATTCAGAATCTAGGGAAACCTCATAAAACCAAAGAGGAAGTTAGAGGAAGTTCACATCTTTTCTGGCCTTTAAATTCCAACACAAATAACAGGTATGAGAAACAACTCCTCATCTGTCTTAGACGAACTTTCCTCTGGTTTTTTTCAGAATAAATTATTGTCTTTCCAGGCTAAGGAAATTTCTTGAACCTATCTGCACCAAATTTGGATATTTAAAAGAAAGCATAACTCATTAATTTAAATTTTTCCCAAAATACAAGACACAAAGTAAAGATCTAGGAAGGGACATGCAGAAGTAGAAATTGATTCAAAAACCAGGCAATATGAGTTTGGCCCTCCTGAATCTCAAAGCCTTTCAAATTCTGGAAAAATATTTTGAATTTTTGGGCTGTTTTATTTTATTTTTGGAACACAAAGAAAAGCCAATTTCACCCTAAAAAATGGGACTCTCTCACTCAGCCTCCATTTAGCTTTTGTTTTTCCAGAAACCTGTAATTTTGCATTATAACTTTTGTCTATCATGAATTCCTCCTGTCTTCTTTTGTATTGAATAATTTCCCTTCAACACTATTAATTCTTAAATATTTTGATTCCTCAGGTAGATGATGGGGCTGCCTGACTGGTCCCTAAGACATGAAATCTCTCTTTTACCTGGAACCTTGCATATTCAAATTGGTCTGTTCAAAAGTAAATTCACCACTTAAAAAAATACATGGAACATACTTAGATCAATGTTTGATTACAATTATGACTGTGACTTGGCTGGTCCAAGATTTAGGGAGACCTGATGAACCTAAAACCCCTCAATCATCTATCCAGGAAAAATATGTATTTATCTACACAGATAAGTTTAAATAAATTCATACTTGAATCTATGCCACCATGTAAATATGCAATTTTGATCATCAAAAATTGGGACCACCAGAGCCTGGCTATGTCTCAGGGTGCTTCTCAGACTGGGCTGACCCAAAACTGCTGGGGTAAAATTTGAGTTTGGGCTAACACTGGAGGAGAGAGAAAAATAGCTTGAAAGTGCAGTGGGATTGGGAGGATGGATTCTTCCAGCTAAAATGGTGAAAGGCATCCCACAGGAATATGATTTATACTGCTTTAAATTGAGAAAAACATCATCAAATGGTTGAAATGATCTCCTTGACGCACATGAAAGAAGTTTGAGGTCCTTTGGAGAAGCATATTTGAGATTAAAAATGTTAGAGAAAGATTTATTGCATGGAGAGTGAGTGAAATTGATTATTTTCTTTATTTTCAAAATCAAACTGTTTTATCAAAGGAATCCATCATTTTGAATTCTCTCCAGGGGCCTGAGAGCAAGCCCAAAAACACAAAAAGCCTACTAAAAAAGGCCTGAAATTATTTTGGGCAAGTAAAAGATTATATCAAACTTGAAATGAACTTAAATTCACATCTCTCAAGGCCCATGATGAATTTGCAAACTTTTAACTCCAAAATAAAGAAAGAATGAATGGAATGCATTTATCAAAAAAAAGAAGATAAATTCATGCCTTGAAGCATGTTTCCCCATCCAAGGAAGATGTTAAAGCCATAATTAAATTGAAGGAAATTGTAAATGCCTGCAAGACTCCCACCTCATATACTGAGAGTGGAAAATAATTTTAGGTGGACATGACACAATGAAAAAAAGACCAAAACTACAATGAATATCTAAATTACACAATATCTTCAAATTTCAAAGCTTATGCTTCAAGTTCAAGTGCAAGGTGAAGGAAGAATTTTTCCGTAATAAGAATGAGGAAATATTTATTTAATAAGCTGCTTTTTACTCAGAAAGATAAAAGAAACAGTCATATTGAATAACTGAGGAACAAATAACATGGAAAAGGCTGAAACTTTGAAGGTAATCTACAACCTAGTGGGATATGAGATACAAACTGAGGAATTTTAACTCTACTTAGAAGTAAAGCAAGGAAAAAAAGAATTTCAAGCATTGTGAGCAGGTAAAGTTTGCTTTCAACAGTGAGTAACTTGAAAGGTCCCATAAGGTTGCTCACAGTAGCTTTGAGCTTACTGAATTCCCTTTCTCAGCTTGTAAAATCCTTAGAAAGCTTTATTTCAGAAATCTTTCACAACCAACAGTGAACATTTCCAAAATGCAATGAAAAGGAAAGCTAGGAATAGCCAAATTTCTAACAAGACATAAAATACAGCAAATGAAACCATGGCCAAACAGCCTATGATAGTAAAAAATTAGTCATTTTTCCTGAAACAGGTGCATTTTTAACCCAACAGGAAATACAAAATTGTCATCAGGAAGCTTGTTAGGACAAGAATTCAAATTATTCTAGAATTCAAGAAGCAGAAAACACAGGCACTACTACTCATAGAAATCAAAGATTGGTGCTTTGGATTGCAATGAAGGATATAAGAGTAGGATTAAAAAGGATGAGGATGAAAGGATGGGAGGAGAAGTACAGGAGAAGGTTGTTGAAGAAGGAGTTTTTGAATCATATAAGAGTAAAACTGGGAAGGCAAAAGGTGATATGAGTCTAGAAGGCTGGGAAAAGGTTTTATTGTGCTGAGATGAAACCTACTGAAAGGGGGAATAACCAGTAAGAAGTAGCAAACTAATTCCTTGGGGGAACTAGTTCAGGAGGAGGAAGGAGAGGCCAGTATATCTGAGAATTGAGGAGGAGGCCTTGAGGAGTGGTGGATCCAGTAGTAGAGGAGAGTTCCCAGGGGTTTTCATACTTTACAGTGTGCTTGAGACTGTAATTTGGATCCATTAGTAATGAGCTTCCCCATGGTGTGACTGATGAGTACTGACTGAGCTGAAAGTTGTGGGAAAGCTGGATCATGAAATCCTTTCATAAAAATGATAATTAATGTATTGTTAAATTTTAAATTATCTCAATTGATTTCCATAAAAAAATTCTTCAAAAATTTCTATCCCAGGCAGACCCCACAGCAGGTCTGGGGGCCTTATTTTATCCCCTCCAAGGCCTTAACCAATGTTTAAAGGCCTCCATAACCCCCCAAAATCCTCATAACATGTGTTTTCTAACCACAATTGATACTTTTAATGTTGAAAGGCTTGTTTTCCCATCCCACAAATCCCCTTGAAACTTAAAAGGCCTCTGAATTCCCTAAATAGGCTTGTTTTTTCACGCCAGGAACCACTCTGAATGTTAAGAAGGTGTTCCAAACCTTCAATTTTTTTTCATGCCTCTTTTTACATTGGAAAATCTTTTTAAGTTTTGGAAACCTTCCTGGAGTGGGAAAGTACACCACAAGTGTGAATTTACAAATCTTTTGGCTATATTTGCACCCATTTCCAATGAAGGCTTGAATTTAGAAAAAAAAAGAAAAATCTAAAATCAAGCCCTTCTTTGAAGAAAGAAATGGATTCATTAAATTGGAAGGTGTGATTATATCCTGGATCCAGGAAAAATTCAAAATCAAAAACTCAAAAAAAAAAAATCCGCATATTGATTATCTACATAGATCTATCTACATATATACATATAAGTATGTGAAAACTTGATGATGATGACAAAAAAATAGTGGTGGTTTTTTTTAACTTTTTGCATTTCTTTTATGTATAAATTTGTGATTTCTTTCCCCCTGTTTTCTTTTTGAAAAAAAAAATCATGAATGCTGATCATGATCTGGAGGATGGTGGTAGGGGTTTGAGGTGATTTTCAGGCCAGGAAGCCCACAGGCTAGCCCATACACAATGGGTTGAAGGTTGGTTTTGGGCTTAACCCTAGAGAAAAATTGTATTTTGAGGAAGCCTGGCAGGATTTGAAGGTTATTCTTGGTCAGGAGATGGGGATTTTGCCTGCTTTGTGGGCACCCAAATAGAAATGGAAGATTTTCAGGGAATTTTTTGAAAAATCAAGAGAGAAAAAACTGACTGTATGTTTTCACATTAAAATGTGGGGAGGGGATTGGTGGTGCAACTTCCTCCAAATGGGTGAAAACAAGGCTTAGAACATGTCAAATGTGGGATCAATCCAACTTCCAGGAGTATTATATGTACCAGTGAATTGATGAGGTATGAAGGAGTTCTTGTGTCAATTCATTTGATATGCTGATCCCTCATCTTCCTTAATTAAACTCAGCTGCATCTTACACTCACTAAAACATTTCCACATCAGAATTCACTCAAAAAGTAAAAAATAAAAATTCTTGTACAAAATATCCAACTTAAAACCTATATTTTCTTACTATGAAGTACATAGAATATCATCTGGAAGTTTCATCTCAAGAACTTGGAAATTATAATATTAAATCAATAGATCAGCCCATGATTAATAAGTTTTGCAAGTACTGGTCCAAAATGGATGAATCTCTAGCTCTTGAAATTGCATTTGATTCCCACTACAAGTTCAAACAAACACAATACACCATTTCAAGGAATATGGATATTGAATCAGTTCATAATTACATACAAGACATTAAAAGAGAAATATATTTGTTTCTTGAGTCTTATTCTCCAAAATAATAAATAAAAGAAATACATCTAGCAAGAATGGGGAAAATTCTATAGAAATTCAAACTCAGATGGTTTCAAAAAGTTTTTAAAAGAAAATAAAAAATATATAGCAGCATTCCTTTGGCTGAATTTCATTTTTAAATTTGAGAAAAATTGATTGAGATACTGGAGATTAATTCAGAATCTATATTAATAAACTTGTTGGAAGAAATTTCAAGCCAATTTCCAAAATTAGTGTTTTTAGAAAAGACAATTTCAATGGTTCCAATGACCTCTATTGCACCAGAGTAATTAATAATAATCTCCTTGTTTTATTAAATTCTGTGTGATAATGAATTGATTTTTATTTTTAATCTTTTAGGCCTTCTTTCCCAGTTGTTGCATTTTGGATGAATTTGGAAAAAAAACTAGCTTCAGAGGACTTCAGAGTACAGATTTTTACTTAAGATTAGATGAAAAATTGAATAATACTTATCTAACCTTTGTAATAACCATGGTTTTGACACTCCTTCATCTAAACCAACCAAAACTCTCATAAGCTTCACTCCCAGCTCAAACCAAACTTCACTTACTCCTGTACCTTCCACTGAATATTAATCCTGCATGTCTTGCATTCTCCAACTTCTTCTACCAGGTTCACTCTCTCCCTGTATGGGATAATATCTATGTCCATGTACACCTCACCACTCAGTGTGCTTATCAGGCCAGGCAGCCCACAGGCTAGACCATACCCAACAGGTTGGAGGTCAGGTTTGGGCTTACCCCTTGGAATAGAACCAAATTTTGAGGAATCCTGGAAGGCTTTGGAAGTTGGATTTTGTCAGGAATTCTGTATTTGGGGTGCTTTGCAGGCACCTGATTAGAGATGGAGGAAGTGTTTGAAGCAAGTTTTTGACAAATAAAGGGAGGCAAGTCTGGTGTATGTATGGTTTCACCTGGGGGAAAATGGAGGCACATTCTAGCATGTGCCTCCCTTTAATGTGGGTTTTATTGAAAGAAATAACTCTGGTTTAACTGGAGGTTAAGAAAACCATATCTCCAAAACAAAAAAAATGTAACTCTTTCCCAACCAACATCAAATTAAGTTCTACTTCTGACAAAATTTAAACACATCCCAGTTTTAACAAATTAAATTAGCTTCCAATTTCAAGGCAATGAAATTAAACCTATTTACAACCCATATCATAAGAAATGGAGCATAATTATAAAAACTAATTATTTTCATTTGTGTGATTAACAGGGCCTTGAATTTCTTCTATCATTCCAAAAATGTTTATATGGTTTTTTTATTTATCTTTTTATTTGAATTTAATGACCAATTACACAATTTTATAATTGACAAGACCAGATGGGGCATCAATGGACTGCTTCAAATGAGACAAGAAGACGAAATTGAAATTTTATATTCAAATTTATTCATGTAGCCTATCATTTATCAAAATATCTTCAATTTGAAAACATTCAGAAATTGATTATAAATTGATAACTTATTGAAAATTTTACCAAGCTTAAAAAATGTTTCCAGAATTAATCCAACAGAAAACTAAAAAAAAAAAACCAATTAAACTGAATTTCAACCAGTGGAATTCTAGGACAATGCTTGGTCAACCTCAATCTACTTGCAGTTTCATCCCAAGTCTATTCAATCTCTTCTCTTTTTTTTCTGGCTCTTTTTTTCCCCACTTTTCTATAAAACAATGTGAAAAATCATTCATTAATCTCTTTAAAGCCAGGTTTGTGTGTCAAAGCTTTATAAAACAATAAAGCATTTATAGCAGGGAATAAGCTTGAACCAAACCAACCAAAAGTACTGTTGGATTAAGATTTCATCCAAAAACCAAAAATTGAATTTATTTGGAGTTGTTGTTGGACAGGACAAATAGTATTTATGATTAATTTTAATCAAAAATGGGGGGGGGGATCTTTAGAACTTCATTTTTTGAATCACTTGAACCAAGCAGATCAAGGAAACATTTCAAAATGAAAAAATTGAACACTAATGAAAGGTTAAGTTTTCAAAACAACTTGAATTCATTCAGAATACCACCACCCAAAAAAAAAAATAGATTGGGGATTGTTCAATAGTAAGTTTTTGAGGATATTTTTTTTTTTTATGGCTGCCACAGTCTTTCCAAATATTTTTTATTGAACCAGAGTATGATTTATTGGCAGAAAAAAATTTAAATCCAATTTGGAAGAAGGTGTTGGAGCCATGCACAAGAACAGTGTGTCTAAACATGAAAATTTATTTTGACAATCCTAAATGCATATATTGTTGCCCAGAACTTCCTTCTACCAAAGGTCTAAGGGACATTTCTGTCTCTATCTTGAAACATGTGTGGAATGAATTCATATTGGGCATCTCTTAAATGGAAAATTAAGTACAAAATTCAATATTTTAAACATGAATAACTCAATTAACCCTGGGTTTTAATTATATCTTGAAGGGGCTGCAACTTAATTGCCACTATTTTAAATACCTTGAATCTGTTTACCCCCTTTTCCAAGAGAAAATCTGCAATTTTTTGTTTGAATTATATCTACGTAAAACAGTTAAGGGAAATTTCAAGGAAAGTGATGGGTGAATACTAAAAAAACCAAATTACACTCATAAAAAATTCTATAAATTTCATCAGTTGGAAAGACATTGACCAAGGTTTTTTGAAGGGTAGAAGCCAGAAAGTTTGAATATTTGAATTTTCAAAAATAGTATTTGACAAATTTAGCATTAATTTAGTCTAAAAACACCCTGTGAAAGATATTTCAAAATTTATTCAGTACAAAGCAATTTAAAAATTTATCCAGTACAAAGCCAATGATGTCAAGTCAATGAAAAAATACAAGACCAGATCAAAATCCATAATGAGAATATATACAACAAAGAACAATGCAGGGAAAACAGGAGGGCAGGTACATAATAAAAGCTTTCAAATTCTCCTAATAAATTGATTTTCTACAATGGTATCACCAAACTGGAATATCAGAAAGGGGAAAAAAAGTTGGAAAGACATTATAGATTGGTTTTATCTTACTGACTCACTGATTCTTTTTATCCACTTCTGTTGTGGGGTTTTGGAAGCTAATGATTCAGCTTTGCATAATAAGCCAAAAAGAGTATCCAAGAAAAAATCATTTTTTCTAATTCAAAAATATTGTGCTTTTGTAAGAATTCCAGCTAAAATAATGCTTTTATTTTTTATTTAAACCCTGCTTTGATCAATTGTTCAGAAATTAAATGTTGAAAGTCCTAACCATGATTGATAACCAGAAACAAGAGTGATGGTTCTATTCAATATCAACCAAAAAATCGGTAAAAAGGCCCTGAAAATGTTTTGAAATTTGAGGAATATTCTTTTAGTATGAATAAAATAGCTAATTAAACTGTCAAAATAATATTTTGTTAAAAATGATAAGCTTATGAGAAGCCTTCAGTAAATATTCTTGAAATACTGGGGTTTTTATCAAATTTTTGATGCATATACAGGGCCATCATTGTGAGTATATTAGGTCAAAGAACAGGTTTTAAAACAGGGTAATTTTTTTTTTGAAATGAATAAGGATCCAGCTGGAGTGGGGTTTTTTTCCCAATTTTAAGGTCAAGATTTTCACAAGTCACATTCTCCCAATATTGATTGATTTATTTGACTTTTAACTATTTTGGGAAAATACTTGAAAGCTTATAATGAATTTCCAAGAATGAAAAAATTCAAAAAAAATTGGTATAATCTATATCAAACTGATGTTTTGATCATACATCAACAAAATATATTAGAGATTTTGAAGGAAACTTTAGTTAGAATTGAACCTCCTTTCAAGCATGAATAATATTTGATTGCAAATTGGTTATAGAATATTTCAAAAGAATTTGTGGTGTGGGTGTTTGGGAGTCATTTGGATAGATTGCCTGAATTAGGACAAAGTTAAATCCCAGTTTTAACCAAGTTGAAAAATTTTTACAGGGTGTCACATGCTAGCATGTGAATCTATTTTTCTCCTGGTGTGTTTTATGAGTGTGTGAGAAGGGATGGGGGGGCAGCCGCCTCTAAATGGGTGAAACCATGGAGCAAAATTTGGAGCATGGGGGATTGGTGTCAGGGTGATGTTTTCAGGATGAGTCTTAGATATATCTGTGTTTGAAGAGTTGCAGGGGAGCACTATCCTCCCTTTCTTTGAGCTACCCGTCCCTCAACTTCCTCATCATTCAAACAATTATTTCCTCCGCTTGCAACTCTTCCATTGCTGCATCAAAATCAACAAAAATGCCTTCAATCACTGAAAAAGGGGATGGTTTTGTGGTATTTGGTGATAAAGAATCAAACAAAAAAAAGAAAACAACAAGAAAAATGTGAGAATTTTTTAAGCAAAAAGAGACTGGTAAGTATGATTTTTCTGGGGGCATTTCTTTTCATCAATTTCTAATCAAATCATCTTTCATATGATCAGTTAATGATTTCTGGGAAATCTGCAAATCTTGAAAGGCTTATCTTTCCAGGACAACTTGCTTTTGCCATGATGCTGAGATATGTGCACATTCAGGGAAATCATCTGGACCACTAATACAAATTCTATTGAATCATGAAAAGGGGAAAGTTTAAACTTGGAAGTTTGACCAGAAGACCAAAATATTGGAAATGGTGAAGATGATTTTTAAGCATGAGTATCCATTCATGATGGCTGAGAATGAAGAATTCAGGAAGTTTTTAAAGCAATTAAAAACATTATTTCAGCCAATTAGTCAACATACTGTTAGAAGTGATGTGATGGATTTATTTGATGGCCTCAAGGAATCAATCTATACCGTTTTGGAAAAAGTAGAAAAAATTGTACTTACAACTGATTGATGGACATCCCATCAAAATAATTGATACATGGTTGTCACTGGTCACTTTGTAGATAATAAATGGCCACTCAACAAGAAAAAGTTGTCATTCAAACAACTTCAAGCTCCACATACTGGAATTTAAATCAGTGAAAAACTATCCCAGACCCTTCATGCTTGCAAATTGATGGATAAATTTTCATTTATTACTACTGATGATTCCAGCTCTAATGACAGTGCAATCAACCAACTACAAAATTTACTTCTTGAAATTCAAAACATTGCATTAGAGTTGGATGGGAAGTTTCTTTATTTTTGATGTGCAGTTTCACAAGGGCTGCTGACATGCAAGCAGGGCTTGGCCCAAATGGGACTCTACTCTCAGTAGGCTTGGGGGCAAGGATAAGGGAAGATGCTACAAGGAGCAGAGTAGGACTGAATTGAAGATAAGGTGCTGATGACACTTTCTGGGATGGATTTCCTAGTAAGAAGAAGTAAACTGACTTATTGGGGAAAAATCAGGAAAAAGGAAGAATAGGCCAGTTTAAATAGACAAGGGCTAGAGCTACAACAGAGGTACAGTTGGTTGGGGCTCAGACTACATATTTAATGACAAGGGAATAGTCTAGGCAACAGTGAGGGCTGATCAGGTATGCTACTACACTGGGTTAGGCTGCTTCTACATTGGGACAAGTTTACAGGTCTGGACTGTATGAGTTGGGAGAGTACAGTTGAAGGATGCACAGTGTACATGCAGTTCATGACACTATGTACTAAGTAGAGAGAGTGTTTAATACAATCTCCAAGAGGATTTACATAAGGATTACCAAAGGATAAACCATGACAGAGTATGGGTTAGACAGAGTTAATAAGGTTAGAGTATGTGCAGACCTGGGAGATTAAGTATGTGCAAACCTATGGAGTCTATCTGCATAATGTATGAGGTTAGACTATATGTAGATATGTACTGCATGAAGATCCTGAGGTATATAGTTACTGGAGATATACTGATATAAGTCTCCTGAGCCCTGTGGTTGAAGTTCCTTGGAAAGTATATTAGGCCTGAGGGTTAGACTGGGTTTGCTGAGGTTAGACTGAGTTAGGTGTCAGCATGACATGCAGCTCATATCCTCAACCTTATTGTTAAATATGGCTTGAATGTTTCTTTTGATGCTATCAACACACTCAGATCCAGCATTAAGTTTGCAAGGTGTTCCCAATCAAAAAGACAGCACTTTGAACATTCCATGTATATTGTCTTCATCTCACAAAAAAAACTGAAAGAAACTACTATTTATGTTCAAACACAATGGAACTCAAACTATGAAATGATTTCTTTTGAATTTCCATAAAAATCAGCATTCCAGAATAATAAGATTTCAAAATGACAGTTTTTATACTGCGCCTCTGAGGCTGAATGTCTTGAAATTGGAGTAATGAAGGACCTCTTTGAAAATTTTCAAAAAGAAACAAATGAAATTTCTGGTACAAAATATCCAACTTCCAACCTATATTTCCTTACTCTGAAGGGCATAGAATATCATCTGGAAGTTTTATCCAAAGAAGTTGGAAATTATCATATTGCCTCAATAGACCATCCAATGATTGATAAATTTTGCAATTACTTGTCCAAAATGAATGAATTTCTAGCTATTGCAATTGTTTTTGATCCCTGCTACAAGTTAAAATACATAGAGCACACCATGTCAAGGACTATGAATATTGAATTGGTTCATAATTACATACAAGAACTCAGAAAAACAATACATCTATTGCATGAATCTTATTCTCCCAAATCATCAGTGGAAAAAGAAATTAATTCCAGTGAAATTTTTGAAAAATCCTGTTGAAATTCTAAACCAGATGGTGTTTGAAAGCTTTTACAAGGAAACACACAATATCAATCAAGCACTCCTTTGGCTGAATTGGATTTATACCTTCAAGAAACTTTGATTGAAATACTGGAAAGTAATCCTGAATTTAGCTTACTCATTTCGTGGAAATAAAATTCATGTAAATTTGCAACATTAGCTTGTTTAGATAAGACAATGTTGATGGTTCCAATGACCTCTATTGTATCAGAATCAGTCAGACTCATCTCCTTCTATTATTAAATTTGTGTGATAATTAAATCATTTTTATTTTTATTCTTTTATTCCTTCTCTACCAGTGGTTGTGTTTTGGATGATTTCAGAACAAAACTGGCTCCAGAGGCCCTTGAAGCCCTGATTTTCAGTCAAAATTGGATGAAAAATTGAATATTATTTCTTTGTATTTTCTGTCTATCAATCAAAAATATTTGTTTTTCCCTCACACCTGCATGTTTTCATTATTTTAAATTGCATCAAATTTTTCCAAAATTTCATTGAGATATTTGAAAGTGCAGAAAACAGCTTTCAATCAAAAAAAACCATAGGCCTTCTAACTGGCCCAAGCCCACAAAAATGCCAACAATTTAGGCTTGGGTTGTTTTGTGCTCAACAAACCTTTGAGCTTACCTGTCCCTCCAAAGCCCACTTATTCACGTGCAGGTTTTGGGATCATCAAAAAGGGGTGGGCCCAACCCAATAAGCACCCTGACTTACCACTGTGTCATGTGATTCAGTCAACCTTCCCAGGATCTCTCCCTATCTCCATGGCTTGGTGAATACCCTATCTCTCCTCATGCCAATTTGTATATGAGCTAGCACATATTACATATAGTAGAACTTTTCCTAATCCATACTTGTAATGACTCATAACTTTCCCAAACACCTGGCAAAATTGATCCACCAAATTGTTTCCAGCCAAAAGTCAACTCTTAACCCATGATCCTGCCTAACACAGTAGCACATAGGTCAAAAGTCAAAAAAACCAGAAGTTTTGGTGTAAAATTTATTTTATTCACCCCTAATAGCCCATGGATCTTAGTCAATAAATATGTATGTAAATATCTACAATGCTTCACCTCTATTTCCACCATCCCATATTCACTGTTGCCACCATCTACATATCTCCACCATCCCCCACCATTTCTGCAACCAAGCTAAAAAAATTTTCATTCTATATATCCATAAAAATGTTAACATAATGGAATAAATGAAACATGTGCCATCTTTGTAAAACTTAAAGCAAGCCAACGTCCTTTCCTAACCCCTGGTTTTCACGGGTTAGGACAATATTCTGCTATAACACATGAAAAACATGGGTTAGTATAGGTTTCTCTCCAATCCCATAAGCCTTCCAAACCCATAGAAAAACCAGTCCATGGAATGGTATGGATTAGGAAAAGTTCAACTGTACTTAGTATATTCATAGTACATACTCTCCACTGTCTTGCCTGCCCATCCTCCCAGGACTCCAGATCATTACATGCCAAACCTTGCTGAACAGGCCTATCACCCAATCAGTCAACTACTGCCTCCAGCCCAATAATTCAACATGTAATACCATGGGAACTCCAACCTGCATTACCAATCACTCATCCCTCAAGGAATCCTTCTCAGTTCTCACATATAATTGCCTATACTTCCCTCCTGGACTGATTGCCCCCAGGCAATTAGTATAATACTTCTTACAGGTTAGTCCCTCAGCCAGTAGGTTTCATCTCAGCACACAAAAACCTTCACCCAGCCTGATTAACTCATATCAACTTGTCCCTTTTGAGTGTAACTCTTATAGCATTCAAAAACCTCCTCCTGGACTGCTTCCTCACATTTTTCAATTTCTAATCCTTTTTAATCCTCCTCTCATCTTCTTCATTGCAATCCTAATCAATCATCCTTGATTTCTGTGATTAGTAGTTCTTTTGACTTCTGCCCCTTGCATGCCAGGGGAAGTTGTGACAAAATTTCTCTCTAATAATCAAAAATCATTTCTTCCCCCTCATAACTCCATATTTTCATTATTTGAAAGCTTTTACATTTTTATCCAAGATTTAATGGAGCTATTTGAAAGCACTGTAAACAGCTTCAAATACAAAAAATGGGGACTTTCCCACCAGTACAAACTCACAAAAAGCCCAGAAAGTTGGGCCTGGGTTGGGTTTGGGTCGAAAAAAACTTGCATAATACACAGTCCACCAAAGCCCACTTACATTTGGGATGATTTGAGGCTCACCAAAAAGGGGTGAGACCAAATTGCATAAGTGCCCTGAGTGGGGGGTATTGATTAGATGTGTTGGTATGAAATGGAGGGAAGGATGGATCTCCCAAGAATTTTCTTCTTTTGTTTTCCTTGGAAAAATGGGAGTGTGTATCAAGCTCCTCCCCTCATTGGTTGTGCACTGGGAATTTGAGCATGTTGTGGTACATGATAGTTGCATCACTTTTTTCTGATCATCATATCAAGGAGGACAGTTATAGTTTAAAAAATCATCATGGCAAGGAATAATTCAAGGACCTACCATTTTTCTAAACTTCCATGAGAAAAGAAGGGATAACCATGCCTTACTTTCAATACAAGAATTAGGGTGTATCAGAGTTAAAAATTTTAAAAAATTAAATGACTGATTTTGGGTGTATTCATTGTTTTTTTTTTTTCTCAATTTTTTTTTCAGTTGAACCCATTGGTTCATTTTTTGCTTTGATAAGTTTTTTTTTTTGAAAAATTTGTATTTTTCCTGCAATAATTAACTTTAATTTTCCTAAATTTTAACTCTGATATTCCCTATTTAGTATCAAAATTTCAACACAAAAAATCTGGAGGTTTTAATCAATCATAAAAATCACAAAGGTCCCAGGAATGTTTAGCTCCCAAGAACTTTGGTAAGGTAAAAAAAAATCCAATCTGCCTGTGCCTTGGGATATGAATCTTACATTGAATTATCATCAACCAAAAATTTTGACAGCCTATAGAGAGATTAAGTCACTTCATCCATGCAATTAAACTTAAATAATAGTAAATTAAAGGTATAGCATAATTTATATACTTCAATAAATTGGTATTTAATAACTACCTCCAATGAAATGGCCTGAAATAGGATGAATCAAAGCTTAGATGGCCTGAATAAATAAAGGATCAAAAAAACTAAATACTGACCAAAACAACATAAAATTGCAAGAAAACATGATAAACTGCTTGAAAACTGAATTCATGATTGCACTGGATGATTTGGTGGATGATTTGGGACACCCAAAATGTAAATATTAGAGTCATGCTTTTACATGTAAGCTTGGAAATAGAAAATCCATGTAAGCTAAAGCAGAATGATTATGTGAGATAAATGAGGTTCCAGGGAAAATTAAAAAAAATATTAATTTGGATGTTTTATTTCTCTAATTAGGGTCTGAGGCATCAAGAGAAAAACTTGCTTCTCATATCATCCATTATGAAAGATGATTTGATGCTTGTTTTTAAATCAAGATTACTTCAAGTGCTGCATTTGGTGAGATGGAAAGAGTATATATATATATACAAAAATCAAAATTTTGTAAAATTGTAGCCAAGGATGATATAAGAAACTGGGCTGTAAAGTGAATGTTAAAATTTTTGTGAAGCACAGGGTTCTAGAAGCACCATTCAAGCATCCAAGAATCTCTAAGATAATTCAAACCTATGCTCAAATTTTTCTCTGGCAATGGTTTTGAGAATCTTTTTTCAAGTCAAAGAGATCTTGAATTCCACCAGAAGCCTTTCAGATGGATCTAAATTGATGAAACAGATTTGTTTTGGTGTTTTTTTAGAGGGATTTTAAAGAAAATATTTCATTTTTTTCAACCTTTTCTGGTTTTTTTTTCTCTTAGTAGAGCTAGAGTTATTTGAAGATGCCTTTTGAGATATTGCATGAAAAACATGGGATTAAGGATTTGGAATCATGAGGCAATCCACACATGGACCTGATTTAGGAACTGAAATCTTCCTCAGAAAATGAAATTTAGTAACTTATTCATAGGATAAAGTTTTTTTTTGAGTACAGGAGAGAAGTAGATATGGACTATGAAGCCTTTTTGTGAAGCATGCCAAGCTTCAATTGACACATTTCAAGTGGTAATTTGCCAATCACCCAAATTTCTTGATTGGTAGGGCCCATGCGGGTTGAAACTTGGTGATCAAAAAAGTTTGGCTGGGCACAGATTAAACCTGGTTGCACCCCCAGCCTCAAAACCTCATACCACGGGCCCCTCACCTTGGTCTCTTTTTTTACCTAAATCTTCTGTTCTTCAACTCAATTTTCTTTTCTATAAATATTCAATTTGAGGTTCATGTGATTCTTATTTCCATACATATTATCTTTTTATGACCTTTTTTTTTAATTGAAAAAATCTTCAAAGAGCCAAGATTGAGTCCTGCTGGAGATCAAAGCAAGCAAATCTAAAAAGTTCAAGAACTTTTCCAATGGATTGAAGAACTCAAATGGAAAAAAAGATGCTCATTGGTCATTGCAGACAGCTTTGAATCACACCCAGGTGCGCTGTGGTGCTCTGAAACCCAACCAATAGCCATCAGAATCACTTTTTCTAGTATTAGGTCATCTAAAACCCTCAAAATAAGCTCAAAAATGGATTCAAAAAAAACCTATAGTCACCCAGCCAAAAGTACCTCTCTATCTCTTATGGATTAGGAGATATAGCTCAAATCAACCCTGGCCTACCCAAATCCCAATCAGTTGTCACAGGAGGGATTATGCAATCATCCACCACAGCCTTAACCACAAGTCAGCCAGGCTGGAAAACCTATTGAATGTTCCAGAAAAGCAGTTCAACTGTGCCACCCATAAGTCAACCACTCCATAAACCTAGAACCACAAGTCAGCCAGCAATGCATTTCACCACCTGTCACAGATTTGGTGAAAGGTGGCACACACCCTAATGTCTATAAATAGAGAGCCCCTCTCCAGCCATTTTTCCCCCCATTGTCCAGGTCCCCATGCTGAGGAGGTCACACCTTATGAAGGGTACTAGACCCTTATAAAGGGTACTAGACCCTTATAAAGGGTACTAGACCCTTATAAAGGGTACTAGACCCTTATAAAGGGTACTAGACCCTTATAAAGGGTACTAGACCCTTATAAAGGGTACTAGACC
>CM062638.1:12775881-12978381 GCA_025617555.3 Puccinia polysora
CAGTGGTTGTGTTTTGGATGATTTCAGAACAAAACTGGCTCCAGAGGCCCTTGAAGCCCTGATTTTCAGTCAAAATTGGATGAAAAATTGAATATTATTTCTTTGTATTTTCTGTCTATCAATCAAAAATATTTGTTTTTCCCTCACACCTGCATGTTTTCATTATTTTAAATTGCATCAAATTTTTCCAAAATTTCATTGAGATATTTGAAAGTGCAGAAAACAGCTTTCAATCAAAAAAAACCATAGGCCTTCTAACTGGCCCAAGCCCACAAAA
Source organism: Puccinia polysora (assembly GCA_025617555.3). NCBI lineage: Eukaryota > Fungi > Basidiomycota > Pucciniomycetes > Pucciniales > Pucciniaceae > Puccinia > Puccinia polysora. The sequence continues at coordinate 12,776,159 of CM062638.1, forward strand.
ATGCCAACAATTTAGGCTTGGGTTGTTTTGTGCTCAACAAACCTTTGAGCTTACCTGTCCCTCCAAAGCCCACTTATTCACGTGCAGGTTTTGGGATCATCAAAAAGGGGTGGGCCCAACCCAATAAGCACCCTGACTTACCACTGTGTCATGTGATTCAGTCAACCTTCCCAGGATCTCTCCCTATCTCCATGGCTTGGTGAATACCCTATCTCTCCTCATGCCAATTTGTATATGAGCTAGCACATATTACATATAGTAGAACTTTTCCTAATCCATACTTGTAATGACTCATAACTTTCCCAAACACCTGGCAAAATTGATCCACCAAATTGTTTCCAGCCAAAAGTCAACTCTTAACCCATGATCCTGCCTAACACAGTAGCACATAGGTCAAAAGTCAAAAAAACCAGAAGTTTTGGTGTAAAATTTATTTTATTCACCCCTAATAGCCCATGGATCTTAGTCAATAAATATGTATGTAAATATCTACAATGCTTCACCTCTATTTCCACCATCCCATATTCACTGTTGCCACCATCTACATATCTCCACCATCCCCCACCATTTCTGCAACCAAGCTAAAAAAATTTTCATTCTATATATCCATAAAAATGTTAACATAATGGAATAAATGAAACATGTGCCATCTTTGTAAAACTTAAAGCAAGCCAACGTCCTTTCCTAACCCCTGGTTTTCACGGGTTAGGACAATATTCTGCTATAACACATGAAAAACATGGGTTAGTATAGGTTTCTCTCCAATCCCATAAGCCTTCCAAACCCATAGAAAAACCAGTCCATGGAATGGTATGGATTAGGAAAAGTTCAACTGTACTTAGTATATTCATAGTACATACTCTCCACTGTCTTGCCTGCCCATCCTCCCAGGACTCCAGATCATTACATGCCAAACCTTGCTGAACAGGCCTATCACCCAATCAGTCAACTACTGCCTCCAGCCCAATAATTCAACATGTAATACCATGGGAACTCCAACCTGCATTACCAATCACTCATCCCTCAAGGAATCCTTCTCAGTTCTCACATATAATTGCCTATACTTCCCTCCTGGACTGATTGCCCCCAGGCAATTAGTATAATACTTCTTACAGGTTAGTCCCTCAGCCAGTAGGTTTCATCTCAGCACACAAAAACCTTCACCCAGCCTGATTAACTCATATCAACTTGTCCCTTTTGAGTGTAACTCTTATAGCATTCAAAAACCTCCTCCTGGACTGCTTCCTCACATTTTTCAATTTCTAATCCTTTTTAATCCTCCTCTCATCTTCTTCATTGCAATCCTAATCAATCATCCTTGATTTCTGTGATTAGTAGTTCTTTTGACTTCTGCCCCTTGCATGCCAGGGGAAGTTGTGACAAAATTTCTCTCTAATAATCAAAAATCATTTCTTCCCCCTCATAACTCCATATTTTCATTATTTGAAAGCTTTTACATTTTTATCCAAGATTTAATGGAGCTATTTGAAAGCACTGTAAACAGCTTCAAATACAAAAAATGGGGACTTTCCCACCAGTACAAACTCACAAAAAGCCCAGAAAGTTGGGCCTGGGTTGGGTTTGGGTCGAAAAAAACTTGCATAATACACAGTCCACCAAAGCCCACTTACATTTGGGATGATTTGAGGCTCACCAAAAAGGGGTGAGACCAAATTGCATAAGTGCCCTGAGTGGGGGGTATTGATTAGATGTGTTGGTATGAAATGGAGGGAAGGATGGATCTCCCAAGAATTTTCTTCTTTTGTTTTCCTTGGAAAAATGGGAGTGTGTATCAAGCTCCTCCCCTCATTGGTTGTGCACTGGGAATTTGAGCATGTTGTGGTACATGATAGTTGCATCACTTTTTTCTGATCATCATATCAAGGAGGACAGTTATAGTTTAAAAAATCATCATGGCAAGGAATAATTCAAGGACCTACCATTTTTCTAAACTTCCATGAGAAAAGAAGGGATAACCATGCCTTACTTTCAATACAAGAATTAGGGTGTATCAGAGTTAAAAATTTTAAAAAATTAAATGACTGATTTTGGGTGTATTCATTGTTTTTTTTTTTTCTCAATTTTTTTTTCAGTTGAACCCATTGGTTCATTTTTTGCTTTGATAAGTTTTTTTTTTTGAAAAATTTGTATTTTTCCTGCAATAATTAACTTTAATTTTCCTAAATTTTAACTCTGATATTCCCTATTTAGTATCAAAATTTCAACACAAAAAATCTGGAGGTTTTAATCAATCATAAAAATCACAAAGGTCCCAGGAATGTTTAGCTCCCAAGAACTTTGGTAAGGTAAAAAAAAATCCAATCTGCCTGTGCCTTGGGATATGAATCTTACATTGAATTATCATCAACCAAAAATTTTGACAGCCTATAGAGAGATTAAGTCACTTCATCCATGCAATTAAACTTAAATAATAGTAAATTAAAGGTATAGCATAATTTATATACTTCAATAAATTGGTATTTAATAACTACCTCCAATGAAATGGCCTGAAATAGGATGAATCAAAGCTTAGATGGCCTGAATAAATAAAGGATCAAAAAAACTAAATACTGACCAAAACAACATAAAATTGCAAGAAAACATGATAAACTGCTTGAAAACTGAATTCATGATTGCACTGGATGATTTGGTGGATGATTTGGGACACCCAAAATGTAAATATTAGAGTCATGCTTTTACATGTAAGCTTGGGAAATAGAAAATCCATGTAAGCTAAAGCAGAATGATTATGTGAGATAAATGAGGTTCCAGGGAAAATTAAAAAAAATATTAATTTGGATGTTTTATTTCTCTAATTAGGGTCTGAGGCATCAAGAGAAAAAACTTGCTTCTCATATCATCCATTATGAAAGATGATTTGATGCTTGTTTTTAAAATCAAGATTACTTCAAGTGCTGCATTTGGTGAGATGGAAAGAGTATATATATATATACAAAAATCAAAATTTTGTAAAATTGTAGCCAAGGATGATATAAGAAACTGGGCTGTAAAGTGAATGTTAAAATTTTTGTGAAGCACAGGGTTCTAGAAGCACCATTCAAGCATCCAAGAATCTCTAAGATAATTCAAACCTATGCTCAAATTTTTCTCTGGCAATGGTTTTGAGAATCTTTTTTCAAGTCAAAGAGATCTTGAATTCCACCAGAAGCCTTTCAGATGGATCTAAATTGATGAAACAGATTTGTTTTGGTGTTTTTTTAGAGGGATTTTAAAGAAAATATTTCATTTTTTTCAACCTTTTCTGGTTTTTTTTTTCTCTTAGTAGAGCTAGAGTTATTTGAAGATGCCTTTTGAGATATTGCATGAAAAACATGGGATTAAGGATTTGGAATCATGAGGCAATCCACACATGGACCTGATTTAGGAACTGAAATCTTCCTCAGAAAATGAAATTTAGTAACTTATTCATAGGATAAAGTTTTTTTTTGAGTACAGGAGAGAAGTAGATATGGACTATGAAGCCTTTTTGTGAAGCATGCCAAGCTTCAATTGACACATTTCAAGTGGTAATTTGCCAATCACCCAAATTTCTTGATTGGGTAGGGCCCATGCGGGTTGAAACTTGGTGATCAAAAAAGTTTGGCTGGGCACAGATTAAACCTGGTTGCACCCCCAGCCTCAAAACCTCATACCACGGGCCCCTCACCTTGGTCTCTTTTTTTACCTAAATCTTCTGTTTCTTCAACTCAATTTTCTTTTCTATAAATATTCAATTTGAGGTTCATGTGATTCTTATTTCCATACATATTATCTTTTTATGACCTTTTTTTTTAATTGAAAAAATCTTCAAAGAGCCAAGATTGAGTCCTGCTGGAGATCAAAGCAAGCAAATCTAAAAAGTTCAAGAACTTTTCCAATGGATTGAAGAACTCAAATGGAAAAAAAGATGCTCATTGGTCATTGCAGACAGCTTTGAATCACACCCAGGTGCGCTGTGGTGCTCTGAAACCCAACCAATAGCCATCAGAATCACTTTTTCTAGTATTAGGTCATCTAAAACCCTCAAAATAAGCTCAAAAATGGATTCAAAAAAAACCTATAGTCACCCAGCCAAAGTACCTCTCTATCTCTTATGGATTAGGAGATATAGCTCAAATCAACCCTGGCCTACCCAAATCCCAATCAGTTGTCACAGGAGGGATTATGCAATCATCCACCACAGCCTTAACCACAAGTCAGCCAGGCTGGAAAACCTATTGAATGTTCCAGAAAAGCAGTTCAACTGTGCCACCCATAAGTCAACCACTCCATAAACCTAGAACCACAAGTCAGCCAGCAATGCATTTCACCACCTGTCACAGATTTGGTGAAAGGTGGCACACACCCTAATGTCTATAAATAGAGAGCCCCTCTCCAGCCATTTTCCCCCCATTGTCCCAGGTCCCCATGCTGAGGAGGTCACACCTTATGAAGGGTACTAGACCCTTATAAAGGGTACTAGACCCTTATAAAGGGTACTAGACCCTTATAAAGGGTACTAGACCCTTATAAAGGGTACTAGACCCTTATAAAGGGTACTAGACCCTTATAAAGGGTACTAGACCCTTATAAAGGGTACTAGACCCTTATAAAGGGTACTAGACCCTTATAAAGGGTACTAGACCCTTATAAAGGGTACTAGACCCTTATAAAGGGTACTAGACCCTTATAAAGGGTACTAGACCCTTATAAAGGGTACTAGACCCTTATAAAGGGTACTAGACCCTTATAAAGGGTACTAGACCCTTATAAAGGGTACTAGACCCTTATAAAGGGTACTAGACCCTTATAAAGGGTACTAGACCCTTATAAAGGGTACTAGACCCTTATAAAGGGTACTAGACCCTTATAAAGGGTACTAGACCCTTATAAAGGGTACTAGACCCTTATAAAGGGTACTAGACCCTTATAAAGGGTACTAGACCCTTATAAAGGGTACTAGACCCTTATAAAGGGTACTAGACCCTTATAAAGGGTACTAGACCCTTATAAAGGGTACTAGACCCTTATAAAGAGTACTAGACCCTTATAAAGGGTACTAGACCCTTATAAAGGGTACTAGACCCTTATAAAGGGTACTAGACCCTTATAAAGGGTACTAGACCCTTATAAAGGGTACTAGACCCTTATAAAGGGTACTAGACCCTTATAAAGGGTACTAGACCCTTATAAAGGGTACTAGACCCTTATAAAGGGTACTAGACCCTTATAAAGGGTACTAGACCCTTATAAAGGGTACTAGACCCTTATAAAGGGTACTAGACCCTTATAAAGGGTACTAGACCCTTATAAAGGGTACTAGACCCTTATAAAGGGTACTAGACCCTTATAAAGGGTACTAGACCCTTATAAAGGGTACTAGACCCTTATAAAGGGTACTAGACCCTTATAAAGGGTACTAGACCCTTATAAAGGGTACTAGACCCTTATAAAGGGTACTAGACCCTTATAAAGGGTACTAGACCCTTATAAAGGGTACTAGACCCTTATAAAGGGTACTAGACCCTTATAAAGGGTACTAGACCCTTATAAAGGGTACTAGACCCTTATAAAGGGTACTAGACCCTTATAAAGGGTACTAGACCCTTATAAAGGGTACTAGACCCTTATAAAGGGTACTAGACCCTTATAAAGGGTACTAGACCCTTATAAAGGGTACTAGACCCTTATAAAGGGTACTAGACCCTTATAAAGGGTACTAGACCCTTATAAAGGGTACTAGACCCTTATAAAGGGTACTAGACCCTTATAAAGGGTACTAGACCCTTATAAAGGGTACTAGACCCTTATAAAGGGTACTAGACCCTTATAAAGGGTACTAGACCCTTATAAAGGGTACTAGACCCTTATAAAGGGTACTAGACCCTTATAAAGGGTACTAGACCCTTATAAAGGGTACTAGACCCTTATAAAGGGTACTAGACCCTTATAAAGGGTACTAGACCCTTATAAAGGGTACTAGACCCTTATAAAGGGTACTAGACCCTTATAAAGGGTACTAGACCCTTATAAAGGGTACTAGACCCTTATAAAGGGTACTAGACCCTTATAAAGGGTACTAGACCCTTATAAAGGGTACTAGACCCTTATAAAGGGTACTAGACCCTTATAAAGGGTACTAGACCCTTATAAAGGGTACTAGACCCTTATAAAGGGTACTAGACCCTTATAAAGGGTACTAGACCCTTATAAAGGGTACTAGACCCTTATAAAGGGTACTAGACCCTTATAAAGGGTACTAGACCCTTATAAAGGGTACTAGACCCTTATAAAGGGTACTAGACCCTTATAAAGGGTACTAGACCCTTATAAAGGGTACTAGACCCTTATAAAGGGTACTAGACCCTTATAAAGGGTACTAGACCCTTATAAAGGGTACTAGACCCTTATAAAGGGTACTAGACCCTTATAAAGGGTACTAGACCCTTATAAAAAGGGTACTAGACCCTTATAAAGGGTACTAGACCCTTATAAAAAGGGTACTAGACCCTTATAAAGGGTACTAGACCCTTATAAAAAGGGTACTAGACCCTTATAAAGGGTACTAGACCCTTATAAAAAGGGTACTAGACCCTTATAAAGGGTACTAGACCCTTATAAAAAGGGTACTAGACCCTTATAAAGGGTACTAGACCCTTATAAAAGATATTAAATCCCTCTAAATGGATTTTTTTGGCCACCATCAAGCATTACCATCACCATCAACCATTACCATCCATCATTGGCCACCATCAACCATTACCATTCATTACCAACCATTACCCCATACCATTCCATAACCCATTAACCCATACCATTCCATAACGCATTACCCCAAAACATTCCTTAACCCACTACCCCATAACTTGAACATTGTCAACCCATTACCCCATACTTTTGACCATCATCCATCACCATCATTTTCCACCCATTATCCCATACCTTGACCATCATCATTGATCATCTTCCATCATCATCATCCATCACCATGAACCTCCACCATCAAAATCACCATCCATTGCCATTAATCCACACCTTTGAACATCACTACCATTTTCCCGTAACCTGAAAATCATCAACCCATCAGCCCATACCTTCACAATCACCTACCTTGACCATCATTATCCATCAACATCATACCATCATCATCATCCATCATCATAACCCACCACCATTTACCATCATAATCAACTACCTTGACCATCATCAACCTTTCCCATCATCATCCATCATCATCACCCATCACCACCCATCATCACCATCATCATCACCCCTCACCATCCATCATCATCATCACCTACCTTCACCATCAATCATCATAATAATCACCATCCACAATCATCCATACTGTCATCATCATCCATCCATTCCATGATCATCAACCATCCACCCATACTATCATCATCTACCTCCATCCTTATCAGTTATGAACTATAGGCTCAACCATTTCAACCATACTCAATCATCACCTGTATCATCAAAGTAGTATTCATCAGTAACCAATAAAGCAAGAAAAAAAATACATAAAGGATAATACTAGATAAAGGATTTTCCCCTTAATCAGCTTCTATCCTCCAAGTCACCCATTGGTTCCACTGCTTCTTCCTCATCAAGCTTGAAACATATTGATCCTAGGTCTGATAGATCTGATAGAGACTACTATAGTAGCAACTCTATTTGAAATTCAGCCACAATTCTCTTTTCTTTTATTGTTGTGAGACTTAATATGGTACTTATAGGAGCAGGAAATTCAAAACCACCCTTATTATTCCTCTATCTTATCAATAGTTGTAGTACTAAATACCCCCTCTAGTGACTGCCAGAAAGCTTTTTTCTAAAATTTACCTAATCCCCAAAGAGTCTCTACAGCACTTTATCAAGTGACTGGGGAATTTAGCTGCCTTCCAAGTTGCGCTTGATGAGGTGCTCAAATTCCTTGGCTGGGAACCAAGATAAATTTTTTGGGAGCACTTTTTTTTTTTTTTAAAAAAAAAAGGCATAAAATTGACCTGCTGCCCAAATGGGCTTGATAGACCATACATGTGAAGAAGCCAAGTTAAGAATTGGAAGGTTTTGATGATGATCATAGTAATGAGGATGAGGTGTGTGGGACAATGAGCTTAGATATTATAAGTGAAATAGGCTGATGAGGATGTTCAGTATGTTTTTGTTATTGGTTTGGTCCTGGGTTTGAATCAAATTGATGATTTTATTCATGATACTTATCAACTTTATGGATGAAGTTGATTGATGGGTGTACATTTTATGATCTGTGGATGTGTGAATGGATATTTTGAATTTTCATGGATGATGATACATTAAATGGTGGTTTTAATGTTTCAAATCCACTGTTTTTCTTAATAAAAACACCATTTTGAAATACACTCCATGGGTAAGGGGTATGTGCATTTACAAAACCAACCATCAAAAATGCTGGTTTGGGTAAAACAATATTGCTTTTTTTTCCAAATTTTATGTGGTCTAATTATGTCTTGTAAATTTTGAATTAAATCTCACCAGAAATCTTCCATTTTGCCTCAAGAGATTAAATTTTCATCAAAGTTTTATGAGGTTTTTCATTCCAATCAGATCTCAGATTTTGTATTCCTTGCAAACAAACCACAAAAAAAAAACATTCATCAAATTTTTCCCATGTCAGATTAACTGAATTTGTGTTGATGTTTGGATTCTCACAAAAATTCTACCCAAGGAAGAGGGGTCTGAAGGTCTTATTTCAGCCTCCCAAGGCATGAAGTAATGTTAAAATGCCTCTAGCAGCCCAACACACCCTCAAAATGGCATTTTAGGCCACCCCAATAAGTCCTTTGAACTTCAAGAGGTGTGTAGAAATCCCCAAGTGGCATATTTTCCCACCCTAGAAATCTCTTGGAACCTTCAAAAGTTGTCCCAAACCTTATAAAAACTCTTCATAAATGGTTTTTTTTTACAGGATACACACTTTTAAGGGCTTTAAGCCCTCTTGTATTGGAAAACACATCAAAATGGAATAAATTAGTTAAAGGAGGGAAAAAAATTACCATATCCATTCCTGTTTTTCAATGAGTCCAATAGTTTAGTGAAGAGGAATGCTAGAATTTCACCCTGTTCAAAAAAAAATGCCCTGGATTCAGTTATTCTGAAGGTGAGCTTGGGCCTTGATCAATTAGCTTCTAAACACTGTATCTTGAATGCATTTTTTTTTTTTTGGATAAAGTAACCAACTGATCCATCACATAAATTTTAATTTGAATTGGGAACACTCAAACATTTCTTGGATAATTTTTGAGAATAGTGAAAAGGGGCTCTGCTTAGAAGTAAATGATAAAAAGGCCAGTTTCAAGTTCAATTCACATTGATCCCAGCCACCAATTACCCAATCAAGATGTCTGATAAATGCTGGTTGAATTCATCTAAAATATTAGGTGTTTTTTCCCTTTACAGAAAGAATTGAGAGAAGGGAAGAGTAAATAGGTGAAATAAGCAGAGAGTTCATAGGAGTGTTTGTTTTAGGGGTTTTTGGATTAAGCAGTTGTTGCAGAAATCCAGAAGAAATTTGTTCCATCTTCCCTTTTTCTACTGCATCATTATCTTTCCATGTTTGATTTTGAACCTAATTTTGAATCTTTCTTTCTTTTTTTTAATACCCTTTTTTTGCTTCATCTGACCTCAATCTTTGTGAGCTTTGAAGTATCAATTGGGAGGTAGATTCTTTAGGTCAGGATGGTGATTATTGGTAGATTTTGATTCCCTGTCAAGGGAGTTAGATTATATTGATAGTGTGCATGCAATGTGATATGCAAACCTAGTCTAAATGCACACAAGATTCTTATCAAAGTAACTTGCTCAACAACAGTTCTGAGTTGTCAAGAATTTAAAGAATGGATGGTTTTGGCTGGATGATTGGGACTCAGGGTGTTCATGGGCTAGGTCAGCAGAAAAAATTGCTACCCATACCCAACCCACCAGTAGGCAGGTCTTAGCAGGTTGGGTCAATTGCCCCTGAATCCATACCCAAACCCATGATGGGTACCTGCGGGTCTTGGCAGGTATTTGCAGGCTGCCAGCGGTTCATGGGGCCCCACCAGGTTTTTTTTTTCTTTTGAAAATTAAGGGCATTAAATGTTGGTATCAATTCATATTACTAGAAACAATGTATAAGGTGATAACTAGAGAGCATGAAAAACATATGAAAAGGCAAATTATGCAAAGAGAGAAGAATCAAGATAGAAAAAATAAGTTGGAAGTGATGGTTTACTTTTTTGGGTACCCATGGGTTGGCCCATTCTTCTCATGGAGCTGCCCAAACCCAGACCCGGACCCTCAGCAGCTTGAGGCGGGTTAGGTCAACATAGGGTTTTTTTAGAGAACACCTGGCCCAAAACCGGATAAATACCCAGCAGTTTGGCCCAACCCATGAGCCCGCTGAATTGGGACATTTGCGTGTCCTAGCTAGTTTTTTGCATATTGTATTTTTCCTTAAGCTTGGACAGCATGCCGAATTTTCCAATTTTTTTTTTTTAGTTTAATCCAATTTGCCCAAATTTTTTCCCAAGGTTTTTGCCCAAGATTTCTGCCCAACTTCCCTCCCACCTTCAATGGTCAGTATCCAGTAAAAAAATCCCACCTCCCATCAGATCAACCCCCTGTTTTTTTTCTACCTCCAATTGGACCCACCCCCCCTTTTTTTTCCTACCTCCGATTGGAACCACCCCTATCAACCAAATTTTTCTTCTCTGTTTGTTTTTTTTGATCTCAAATCGGATCCACCCCTCCATCAATCATCAGAAATCTTTCAACTCCAACAATCCCGTTCCCTCATCACCTTATCAGCAATATTTTTGATTGGTCAGTCATTATTTCCATTCTTTTATAAACATCTGATTTTGATGAAACTGAAAAAATTCTTTGGCTTTGGTTTTGCAGGAGATTAGAAACGCAGCCAAGTCCAACAAAACCATGGTTTTTTGTCAATATAACCCAGGATTGAAGATATTGGCAGTCCAGATGGCTCTTCAAGATCACTCTTTTGATTTCATCTGCACTGCTTTGGGTGAAAATATCTCCCGTCAATCCTTTCACCAATGGATCAAACTCTTTCATACAAAATGCCGTGTCATCCAAGACCCAGAGGAGTATGAAAAACTAGGACAACTGGAACAACTTACCAATGACAAGAAGATATTCATGTACTTGTTAGTACAAAGCAAGCCAGGTTTTTTTCCGGATGAGATCAGAGAATAGGTCTATGATAGCTGTGGAAGTCTGGTTTTGGTTGAAACCATTCAAAAAGTCCTCCAGAATTGATTAGGTGTTACCCTGAAGAAAGAAAGCACAATCAATATCCGTGAGGATCTTGTAGCCAAATAAGAGTACTTAGAAAGAATGTCCTCAATCCCGGCAGAGTTCCTTGTCTTTACTGGTATGTTCTAATCTTCCTCTTAGGTTTGGTGGATTTTACCTGCTAATTTGCTTCTTTTAATTCCTCAAACTAGATGAAACTGCAATTTCCAGTAGGGACTTGCTTTGGAACCATGCCCGATCTGCCAAGGGGCAACCGGCATACAATTATCAACATGACAATAACCCGGTTAGGTACAGCTTGATCCCTGCCATCTCTGTGTATGGGATGATAGCGGCTAATTTCTTTGAAGACACTGTAAGTTTCAAAGACTTTGAGCATTTTCTTAAATGGCATCTGTATGTTATTTTATTGTTTATAATCAAGATTGGGCCGCTGATTGAGATCATTGTTTATTGAAGCTTCCCAGGATGAATCCATATCCAGCAGTCAACAGCATCCTGGTCTTCAATAGTGCCAAGATTCACAAAGGTGGCCAGATCAATCAATTGTGTAATGAAAAGAGGATCAAATTCATTTACCTTCCCCCTTACTGTCCTGAGTTGAACCCTATTGAGCTGTGTTTCTCAATTGTCAAATCCCATCTTTGTTGATCTCAGGTCCTTGTGGCCTCCAGGGATAACATCCGTTCAATTTACAAAATAACTGGTAAGCTAATCACTGCAAATCTTTGTGAGCAGCTCTATTGCCATGCTGGCTATTCTTGCTCTGATTTTCCATACAACTCATCAGCAAGTGAATGATTTTTGTAATGTATTTATTACTTGTTTTTCAACCTGTTTTTTTTTCATGTGTCAATGGTTGTAATTTCCAAAATTTTGGAATCCAATTTCAAACAATTCATGCAATAAGTACAACCTGGCCGTAGATGCCCAAGAGGATCATATTTTGAGGCAGCTAAAGGGATTTTGCCAGAGTTAGAATCCAAGGGTAAGTTACCGGATGCAAAGGATGATGTTGGACCCAATGGGGTTTGGGAATGGCTTGGGATTACCCATCAACCATGAACTGTTGAATGTGTGAAAGAATAGCATGGAGATGCTTCATCCCCTATCCATTTTTCATGGTCTCATCAAAATCACAACTGATGAAGCTTTTCTCAATGTCATCATCATCATCATGAACCTGAGCAAATCATTCATTCAACAAAAATAGTAATCAAATCATAAACAAACTGCAGTTAATGAGATTACAACATCTAGATGTCAAGGAGACCTATTGTGGAGGTACTTCTCATAGCAAGGAACTGCAGTTAATGAGATTACAACTAATAGATGTCAAGGAGATCTATTGCAGAGGTACTTCTCATAATGAGGGACATTATTGCAAAGGGAAGCAATCATCCCAATAGTCAACCCAATTGAGTTGAGATCAGAGTTGGAGAGATTGTTTGAATTGAGCAGTTTATGGGAATCAATATTGTTGGATTCTAAGCATCTTATTATCTCATTGGAATTACCTTGTATTCCTATCCACTGAACATAATCTCAAATTGAATGTCCATTATTATTGATTGGTTCTAAAGATGGTGAAGGTGAAGGAGGTGAGTGATTCCTGAGGTGTTCACCATGTTTGCCAAGTAACTGAGAGATAACAGTGCCAAGAATTTTGGTGTTGATCTGAGGGTTAACCGGTTCTTGATTTTTCTTTTTTAAAGTGAGATATTTTAATTCACTTGGTGGGGAATTCAAACAAACACCAGGCTTCTGAGAAACCTTGGGAATCAAAGGGTTGCGGTATAGATATATCAGTGTTGAGCGCAATGATTGATAACTAGATAACTAGGAGCCGACTTACCAGAGCATCTGCTCAAATGTGGGCATTACCAGCAGTCAAAAGGATATATTTGCTGGGATCACTTGGATGAGGAAAAGCTGGATGGACTTGATCATACTTAAGGTTGACCATGTATTTTTCATATATCTTGGCCATCTGAATTTCTTGATCATCAATATCCAATTCATCTTCAGATCCCAATTCTGAGTTGGACATGAGGGCTGAAGTTGATTCCCTTTGGTTTATATTGGATTCCCAAGATGTCACCCGCATAGTTGTCTTTGCAATCAGATTCTCATTCCAAGCTTTATCCAAGTCATCCTTGGGATTGCTTTGGCACAGGGTAACCCCAGCTTGAGAAGCATTTTGACCAATAATGGTCAATACCCAAGCCAAGTAGTCATCTGAGGTCTTGAGGTTGACGGGTTGAGATTTTAGGTAGGCCCTACATTTGGGTATATGGACCAGCCATTTGATTGGAGGTATACCGGCTGATCCAGCATTTAAAATCACAGAAGAGATGCTGCTGTATTCAATGTTGCAAGCTGCCGAAACCAATGATTTGAATTGATCAAAGTTGACCTTGTTGGGGTTGATTTGAACCACAAGGCGGCATCCTTTGGATGGTTGTACTTGCTTCCAAACTTTCTTCTTTGTTCTTTGGTTTTTTTTCATAACAATAGATCGTAAAATTGATGAGGCATTCAAATGATTTCTTTATTAGAAAGGTAAAAAAACATCGTAAAAAAAGAATTTGATAAGTATTCTTGTAGTATTGGAATACAAATGATGGAAAACTTACGTTCGGGCTACTTGAATGAAGACTTGGCTCAATAGAACTTGCATGAGGACTCTCAGCATCTACCTGAAATCACGTTATTAGAAACATATCAGCATTTTTCATTTTTTTTTGTTTTGGAAATGAATCTGTGAGCCTACAATCATCAAATCTTTGGGTTCCGGGAGCTCTTCATTGGTGTCTGGAAAATCATTGTTGGTTCCTGTTTGGGTGGGAGGCATTTGATGAGAGGATTGAAGGTATGATTGGATGATTGATTGATGGGCAGGGGTTAATTTTTCTGGCATCATTGTTGCATCTGATGGGAGAAATGAAGAAAAATTTTGGTTGATAGGAGTGGGTCCGATCGGAGGTAGGAAAAAAAAAGGGGGGGGGTGGGTCCAATCGGAGGTAGAAAAAAAAACGGGGGGGTTGATCCGATGGGAGGTGGGATTTTTTTTTACCGGATACTGACCATCGAAGGTGGGAGGGAAGTTGGGCAGAAATCTCGGGCCAAAACCTTGGGCAAAAATTTGGGCAAATTGGATTAAAGTAAAAAAAAAAACTCGGAAATTTTGGCGTGCTGTCCAAGCTTAAGGACAAATACAATAGTTCAACCCGGAACATCTAAATCAGCATCTCTTGGTTTTTAATCAGGAGAGCTAGTTGTACAGGAGTACTGTATCTTGTACATACATACAGGAGTTGATCGACTGGTTGTGAGATCAGGGGAGTGAATGAAGATCAGCAGCAGAGTGTCGAGTGTTGAAGTCGATCTATTATATAGATTGGTGGTATGGATGGATTGAAAGATAGACTGGCGGGATATGGTAGGATCCCATCGAACTTGATGATGAAGATGATGATTAGGGGTGTGGGAGTATGGACCGTCGAAGGTTTCTTCTCCTTCGAGCCGTGAGAGAAGCATCGGGGCAGGGCGCGGTGGAGGGGATGAGGATGATGAGTGGGTAGCTTATGGTGGCCCGGTGGGGTGCCACGGGGTGAGGCTGGTTACCCGGACCCAGTGATCGAGTAATCCCGATTCCCAGCACAGCGAAGCCAGAGGAGACCAAGACCAAGACCAAGAGACCAAGACCAAGACCAAGAGACCAAGACAAAGAGACCAAGAGACCAAGACAAAGAGACCAAGACCAAGACCAAGACAAAGAGACCAAGAGACCAAGACAAAGAGACCAAGACCAAGACAAAGAGACCAAGACCAAGACAAAGAGACCAAGAACCATGCACCATTCTAACTGACCCAAGATCGAATTCTTTCTCAACCTCGATCAGTTCATCTCGTAGCTCTCGATCATCGTCGTCCCAACCACGAAGCTCTCGTTCGATCGACATCCGATCGAGACTAGAGGAACCTACGTACATACACCATCCACATCAATCTCAACTTCGAACGTCCAATCTCAAGCAATCAATACCAGAGACAGTCGCTGCTACCGATCGAAACCGAATCGAATCGATGGTTCAAGGATTCCAACCGAAGAACATCATCGTCATCGGTGGAGAAGGATTCCTGGGTCATAACCTAATCTTGGGCCTCCTCAAGCACTACCCTCAATCGAAAATCATCTCATTAGATCTAGTCCAACGACACTTTCTCGAGCCAAACTCACAGGCTCAAAACTCCCAAGATGATCGATCATCCCAGGATCATTTCAATCGATACGAATTCATCAAATCAAACCTGACCTCGATCGATTCACTCCTTCTTGCATTCGATCGAGCGAGAGCCGAATTAGTATTTCATACCGCTTCTCCCTGGACCGGTAGTAGCCAAGAAGTCTGTCAAAACGTTAACGTCAAAGGTACGATCAACGTCATCAAAGCATCTCAAAAGTTCAAGGTTCAGAGATTGGTCTATACCTCAAGTGCTGGGGTCGTCTTCAATGGCAAGGATCTCATCAATGTTGATGAGAGGTTACCGATACCCAAGGATGGTTGTGATCATTATAACATCAGTAAAGTAACCATCGATATCCTCCGACTCCTTCCAAGTTCTATCCTTTTGATTTCCACCGTTTCCTAATATATACTTATATCTTAGGCACAGGCGGAGGCAACCGTTTTGGAGGCCAATGGCAAAGAATCCTTACTCACTTGCGCCATCCGGCCTGCCGGCATTTTTGGGTTTGTTACAGCTTGTAAATTTTTTAAGAAAGAACAAGTTCATCATCATTTTTCTCACTTGTAATTTTTTTTTTTTTCTCTTGATAAAAATTTGACCAACACGACTTCACAAGACCCGGTGATCGCCAAGCAATACCTGGTTTGATCCAAGTTTTAAAGGATAGGAGGAATGGAATACAGATCGGAGATAATAAGAACCTATTCGATTGGACTTGCGTTGATAATGTGGTCCATGCGCACATCTTGGCATCAGAAAAACTCGACCGAGTCATCCCATTAACCGAATTCTCCAAGACCCTGCCCCCAATTTCCAAGACGATCGGTACCAGAAATCTTTTAACGAGTAGCAGTAACCTTTGCGGTAGTAAGAGTGAAGAGGATGGATCAAGCTCAGGTGCTGGGACTGATGATGTCGAATTGATCGATCTGTCTTCTTCCAGTAAAGCGAATAGTCATAGTGACACCTCTGAAAAGAACGCTTTGAATCCCACCAGTTGGATTAATGGGAACGAAGAGTTGATCGATGCACCTTTACCTGCCAAACGGCATAGGTGGGATCAATGGGCACCCATCTCGACTCAAATCAATTATCCAGATGATACAATATCAGTCGCAGGTGAAGCATTCTTTGTTACCAACGGAGAACCGATATTCTTTTGGGATTTCGCCAGGGCGGTCTGGCAGGAATACGCCAATCATTCTCCATTAGCGAAGCGACTGAATATGAACCCACGACCTAAAAGGACGATCGTCATCCCGGCTTCATTCGCTTTCCTCTTGGCCCTCTTGGCGCAACTTTGGTCCCGGATCTCACGAAAGCCTACGTTGTTTACGATCGATAAAGTTCGTTATACTTGCGCTTCCAAGTATCATAATATCGAAAAAGCTCGGGTCGTTCTAGGTTACGAACCGATCGTAAGTTTGGAAGAAGGTATCCAAAAGGCTGTCAAGGTAAGCTAGCTTAATGATCATACCCCCTCGTCTCTCGGCTCCAATCCCTTTCGCAACTCGATCTTGATCTTAATCCTTCTCGAACTCTTTAAAAATCGATCGATTAAACTCGAACTCAGTGGTACATCATGAACGAATCGGATGAAGATCACCATTCGAAAGAAACTGACAAAAAGTTAGACTAGATCGATGGTACATCCCTAATATGAATCCAGAGTCGTGTCGATTTCCTCCCCCCTTTTTTCAAAATAATCATTTGACCTTGCTCTGTTAATTGACACTTCCAACCAAAGAAGAAAAACTCATACATTCAATCTCAGTACTCGAGAAAAAAACATGAGTATTATGATGAGAATCAACTTGCAAGCGATCCAAATCGATCCGACTCGTCCATAGCTCTGTGACTCGTACATACCTCTTTTCTAATCTTGACGTTTCTTGTGTCTTTATATTTTTATATCTGTAAGCATGATGATGTGAGGTTATCTCAAAACGATTCTCTTTTTTTTGTCTTCGGTGCCTTTTTTTTCCCTTTTTTGTCTGCTCATTCATCCCTTACCCCCCCCCCCCCAAAACCCCCGATTGGACTGCAATCCTTGTGTTCTCACTTCTCTTGTCGTCCAGTAATCATTAACGATTCTGATGATCATCGGACTCATCAAAATAATCCTTTTTTTTTTTTTTGGGGGGGGGGGCTTATTCGGCCAAGATCGTCATCATGCCGCCGTCTAAATGATTAGATACATTCTTGGTAACCTGACAAGTTTGACCCCCAAGTTTTAATCGAGTAAAATTCTATAAGCTGTCCTCCCCCCCCCCCCCCTTGTGAAGCTTTTGATGTGTTATTAAAAAAAGAAGAAAAAGAAAGAAAGAAAGAAAATCCCCTCTGACCATAGATCTGGGCTCAAGATTCACCCGAGCTCGCTCTCTGTAGATCAAACCATTTAGAATTAAAAGTACAGCGACTAATCAAACTCAAACCTTGTAGTACGTTGCAAGCCACCCATACTCAACTCCTAAACTGAGGGCCATCCCAGGATCAGGTTACTCCGACGATGAATCCTCAATCCGCTCCGCTTGATCAGTGGCCCTCTTGCTTTATATCTGTACCACGGACCATGAACGTTTGGCTTGAAGACCAGGCGCAAGACTGCCTTAAGTGCCACATGCCCTACCCCACAAACTTGAGGGATCAAGGGTGGATGAGATGAAGACGGCGCGAAGGAGATAACCGGCTTGCAGAGGTGTCTCAGAGTAAGCGTGAAGTCATCCTTGAAGATCGGTCGAAGGTCGAGAGAAATGCTTGGATGGAGAAGGGAAGACTGGTACTACTAGCCTGATCTGATACTATTGGTGCATGATGATGAACTACCTGTGGTAATATATATATATATATATATATATATATATATACTAGCGAATCACATGGTGGTCTTAAGCTCAAGAGCCTACTGGAGCTTGATTTGAAGAGTATGTATGTAAGCTGATGAAAGTCACCTGCCTAGAGTGACGAAAGAATATATACTCTTCACAGATGGTCCAAGTTTGATCTTCAGATACTAATGAAATGGTGTTGAAGAATTGGACTAGATTTTTTTTTTTTGTTCTTCTTTCTTTCTTTCTTTCTCGATTGATTGATTTCAAGGTCGATTGAAGTTGAATTTTAAAATCGATGTAGGGTTAAGCTTGAGGTTAGAATGGCGGTGAGGATGAGGGCGATGGAGTGAGACCAGACCTCACGATCTGATGATTGGAAGACGCAAAGCTATGGTGATTTGAAATGATAGGAAGGATGTAAGATCGATATTCCAAGGTTGATTGGGAAGGAAATTACACCCAATCTGGCTTGAAGAGAGTCTTGCTAGATAACTAGTCTCAAACCCCATAGATTCTCTCAAACTTGAAGGAAATCAAAAGGTTCAAAGACCGATCAAAGAGGATGAGTTTACATCAGAGTAGCTGACCTGGGAGATCATCATTGGTTTTTTGATTGAGAAAGACCGAGTGTTGAGTGTGATTTGAAAAATTTGGTGAGATGGTTTTCAATTTGAAAGTTGAGCCTGAGAAGGTTGAGTGGAATGTTGAAAAAATCGATCTATGAGAATGAGCTTTTTGGAGACTCAGAAGCAAGAGAGCTGGTGGGATGTCAAACTTGAATCTGCTGTAAAATCCAAGAGGATCTTTCCATCATTCATTCATTCAAAAAAAAAAAAAAAAAAAAAACTTGAAAAAAAAAATTGATCAAGTTTGATAGTATCCGTATAGTTTTCAAAATCCACCCTTTTGATCATCAAGACCATCAGATACCAAATTTTTAATCTCCAAAAGGGTTGATTTATTGGATTCTAGTGAATCAAATAAGGTTCTGCAAAGCGTTGTGAGCCTCAGGATGAGGAAATGGATCAAAGGGAAAGTCCTGTTGAGGTTGAGAAGTGACCATGTCACTCTCCTTCACCTATGAAAGGATTTTTTTTTTTGAGCCTAGAAGATTCTGATTGGAATCTTAATCCATCTGAAGATATCCTTAGGATGAATTATCAAGTACCACCAGAGATAAATCTTACTTAAAAAACAATCGATTGGTAAGTTTAATAGTTTTTGAAATAATAAATAATTAAATAAAAACAAGATTGGTAGACTTTCACTCATAAGTAAATTCATGGAATTTAATTTTTCTGAGGTTCTGGAAGGAGTTAAAAGCAACACATCCTCAAATCAAAACCATACATGGGTCCTATTCAAGAAGCCAGAGCTGATGAAAAATAAAATAAAATAAATGAAACAGGTTGAAGGAGAGATAGTAGGGTTGGTGGTTGAAGCTTAGCCAGAAGTGAAGATGGAAGTGGAAGAACCTTCTTGAGATTGAGGACATTAAGTCAAGAGAGGATTTGGGAGATGGATCTTCAAAACCAATCCAAAAAAAAGTTCCTTTGAACCAAAAGACACCCAAGCGTTTAAAACTTGAACTGGACATCTTTTCAGTTTGAAATTCAAAATCAAAACTTGAAAAATTTAAAAGATTTGAACCAAATTTCAAGAGATTGATTGATAAGAAAGTTTGAGAATGTTCAAGAAGGTATTGCACTTGATTGAGGAGGCTGATACTAGAGCATTTTCATCAAGTGGTAAGAGAATTTGATGGTCATTGATAAGAAGCCAGAAGGTAAAAGATAAGAGGAAAATCTTCTGATTATCAAACCTGGGTGGTCTCTTGTAGAGTTATGTGGAATACCAGATTTATAGCTTTCCATTGCAAATTAAGAGTTAATCTCTTATCATTTTTCAAGAATTTTTTTTTTTGATCTTTTCAAAAGGTTAAGTATATTTTTGAATGATAGAGTATTTGTTAGTTTTCAAGTTGAGTGTTTTATAAGTGTTCATGAAACGTATTGTTCCATGAGGAGGGAGAAAAAACCAGGTCATTGTGGAGCTCTATTCATAGACAATGAGTTCCAAATCTTGATGATAGATGAATGAAGATTCAAGCAAATCTAATTAAATATATAAAACATTGATTAGAAAAGAAAATGGAAATTTAGAACCTTTCAATGAAACATTGTGCGCATTTCAAATTGGGCTCTGCTTCTAGTATCTGAATTTGAAAATTATTTTAGTAATAATAGGATCTGGTTTACACCATTTTCTCTTACAACTTTGGAGACCTTGTGCTCAGGAAGAATTTTAAGCATTGCCTCAAGGATTGGTTCATGTTCTCCACTCCAACTTGAAGCTAGCTGAGATCTTTGAAATTCTGTGGGAATTTGGTTTATGAAGATAATTTTCTTCTCTTATTTCTATTTTTAGTTTTTGGAGCTTTATTTTGGATATTTTGAATAGTTAAGATTTAACTGATAGCAGTATTTGAAGCGGCTACATGAATAGAATTGATTGTTTTTTTCCACCCAATAGATATTTTACAAGATTCATTTTTTTTTCTTGTGGAATTTTTTCCCATTTTTTCATAAAAATTTGGTGCCCATTTTCTCCAATTGTATTTTTGGTAGTTTAATTAAATTTGAATATTTTTTTTGAGGATTTTATCAATCTTCTTTGTTAGAAAATTTTTTTCTGGACTATAAGACTTTGATAGAGCTTGAAAAATTTTAAATGGTTTAAAGGATGATTTAAAAAATCTCATACAAATTATGATCCAAAATTTATTAACAAGTTTTATGCAAACCCATTTTTGAAGGGAAAAAAATTTCACAAAGAGGTTTAAAAATTCTTGCAAGGCTATGGCCATATTTTAATTTTGAGGAAGAATTTAATCCTCAAAACTAGATCCAATACTACTACAACAGCTTCAATAATTCTAAAGATTTTTTTAAATTATTTCAAGGCCTATAGCCATATTTTTACTTCCAGGTGAGAAGGAAATCCTCAAAAGTAGCACCAACATTACTAGAATAGCTTTAATTAAATCAAGGAATGATTTTATGTAGAGAAGAAATATGGGGAGTTATTTCCAAGGATTGGGAAGGATTAAAATTTACTGAAGAATCCTATACTTCCAATTATTTGAGGATTTCTTTTTCTATTGGAATTTTAACAAGGTATCTCATAATTTTTGTATTCCTGTCTCATACAAGTCCAAATGTGTTAAATTTTGAGAGTTACTTTTCCCAAAATGATGAATCTAGTAAATTAGAAAGGCTTTTAAAGTAGGAGAAGAAGCTAAGATGATATTGCCAGAGTCAAATGTTTAGGAATATAAGATGAATTTAAAAATTAAATGGAAATGGAAATGAAATGAAATTTCCTAGGGCCTGGAAAGAGAGAAAAGGCTCAATAGTAACAATTAAATATACAGTAAAAGATAGCAGGATCCAGACAGAGATCCAAGGCTCTGAAATTTAAGATTCCTAGTTCAATGGCACCATGATCATTTTAACCCAATGATCACGGAGTAATAACATATGAAGATGAATTTATCAGGAAGAAAACTGGGTTTAAATATTGTAAGTAAAAGAAGGGAAAATCTGTGGTTGATTAATAAGAATTTAAATAAATTATGCATGAAGGATAATTCAATTAGAGGTTGATTGATTATTAGGAATTACCAGAAAGTTTCACTTGGAACACGTGATGAAAACTTATGTGAAAGACCAAGAATATTAAGGTAACAGTCAAGTGCTGAGTAATATCAGAAATTAAGATAATAACTCTAGAAAAATGAGGCATCAAGAGATGAATTTGTGTGTTTTATTCTGCCTGTGATGAAAAAATGAATTAAATTCAGGTGAGATCAAGAGGTATTTAACTTGGTTGAGAGTTTTTGGTAACTTATATTCTAATTTTATATAACAGGCTGATTTTTTTAACAATGGATTAGCTTATTGAGCCAGATTTTAAGCCATCTGAAAGTCAAATACCATAAAAATATTTTGATCAAGGATCTTCAAGCTCAAGCAAAAGCTTTGGAATGATTAAAATTATTGAATTTTATTCAAAATGATGGTTAGAAAAGAGTTTTCTAATAGTTTCTTGATTTTTATAAAAAAAGTTTCTTTCTCAACCTCAGTATAAACTTTTTACCAATTTGAATAATAATAAAAAAATACATCTAATTTTTGAGTCCAATAAATTATGAATGATCTGAATTTCAAGGGGTATTCATGTTATTTTTCCTGCTGATGAGCAAGAATTTTTTTGAGCCCATAAAATAAATGATATATTTTTGATCTGTCAAAAATTTGGATTTTTATCAAAACAATAAAAAAAAGCACCATTTATTGAATCAATTAATCACTTCAAGAATATTTTTATAATTAATCTTCTAATTTGGTTCAGAAGTTTGAAGCTTTTTTATTTATTTAAAAGGTACAATTTGGATTATATTGGAATACAAAAAGCTGGAATTCAAAAGTTTTTGCATGAATATTTTTTATTTGAAGATGTTTAAGTAAAATTTTCACATAGAAAATTTAAGCTTTGATTCTTTTTGAATGAAAAATTGTATCATCAAGATATGATTTAGGAATAATTTATTAAATATTTTTGAACATTTCATTGTCAGAATTTTGTTGATTGGAAGGAGAATTGCAGATCCAAAATTGACTAACAGTATACTAATAGCTTTCAAAAGAATTACCAATATAATTTAGATATTCATCAACTTCTTCCATTTGGATAATATCATAGGATCCTTGAAGTTTAACATTATAAAACTGAGTAAAACTATAGAAAATATTTAAGAGTTGCAGCATAAGTGGTAATTGATAAGCATTATTTCAAGCTAAATTTTTAATTTTACTATAATAAAAAAAGAGCGAAAATCTTCCATATTAATTTGGGTAAAATAGACCATTAGATTGTGCATTTGAATTTATTTCTCAAAGAAATTATGTTTCAAACTCTTCTGCTATTTAGGCTCAAACTTTTAATTATTCTTGCAATTACCATGTTATAAATATGAGGATCACAATTAAAATTAGGATTGATTTTAAGTGCATTTAATTCCAAGGAAAAATGGAATGGTCATGATAAACTGGTAATAAATACTCTCTAATTATTTCAAATTATTTCATTCACCATCATCTGCTAGCATTGGGAATTAATTCAAGTATTTATGGAAAATTATAATGAATTTAAAAATAAAAATTAAAGTAGGTTCCATCTTCTATCAATAGAAGGAATGCATTCCTAATTTTTAAAAATGATTTATGAATTCTAGTTTAATCAAAAATTGGATTTGATAAAGATTTCTTGGGAAATTGCAATTCTGCTGGTTTGGATTTTTCACTTAAATTAGGGCGTATCAGAGTTAAGAAAACCTGCCATTTTTTAATGGCTGGTTTCTAACCAAATCTGCCATTAAAAATCAAAAAAACCCCACTTATTTCACATCAGATGTGTCAGAGTTACCTGGAAATAAGTGGGTTTTTTCAAATAAAGTATTTAAAGGCTTCCACCACCTGTCCACGTCATCCACCCCTGGCTTCCCACCTCCTTCTAACTCAAAACTCATCGGAAAAAAATTTGTTTCATTTCTCTTCATCTCTTCATCACTATCCTCATCACTTCATCACTCTCATCATGTTATTGCTTTCATCACATCCAGCTAACTCTCATTGGATCACTATCCTGATCAGTTCATCACTCTCATCCGTTTATTGCTTTCATCACATCCAGCTAAAGCTCATTGGATCACTATCCTTATCACTTCATTGCTCTCTTCTGTTTATTGCTTTTATCACATCCAGCTAACTCTCCTTGGATCACTTCATCACTCTCATCACTTTATTGCTTTAATCAGATCCTAACTCTTGTTGGATTTCTGGGAGATTGAAGAAGAAGAAAAGAAATTAAAGAGGGATCAAGACAAAAGATTCTGAGAGAGTTGATCTTGAGTAGGATTGATGTGAACTTGAGTGGTGTTTTGGTTAGTTGAGTAGTTGTAGATCTTTAAGAAGATGGAATCAACGTGAGTTATTTGAAGAGGAAATGGCAGAAGTTGAGACCACAGGGTGAACAGTCTTACCAGAAAGAATCTTGTATGGTTGAGGTTGATTGAGAGAGATGAATTGAGAATGAGGAACAAAGGAATAGTGGCATGAATAAGAAGGATAGGAAACTGATGAAGGAGAATGTGAAGGAGAATAAAAAGACAGAAGAAGAATCTTGAAAGGAATCAAGAAGGACCGGTGAGAGGGTCCGCTAATCAAAGAATCGAGGGGCACCTCTTGTGTGAGCTTAGGTTTGGTGACATGGGTGTGACAGTGCAATGAGATGAAGTGAGGAGCGCGCTGAAACTGTGAAAAAGAGAAAAATGAAGAAAAAGACGGAAAGGAAAACTTAAAAGAAGATGAAGAAATAAGGAATTTGGATAGACTATGTCTTTAACATTCAACAACTCTCATTGCTTTATACTCCTTGTCACTTCATCACTCTCATCTCTTCCTATTCTCTTTGCTTCATCACTCTCATCCTCCCATCACATCATCACTCTCACCACTTAAACACTCTCATAGCCCTTCATCCATTCATCCCTCTTACTATTTTTAAATGGCCCCTCAGTGATCCTCCCCCCCCAAGTCCACTAAAAAATCCAATGGACCAAAGCAAACATCCCCCAGGAACTCAAAATCCAAAAATCTTCCCCCATCAGCTTCCAAAGGCTCAATTCAGCTCAAGAGAGCTGATCACATCATCCTGGTAAACTGGCTTAACATTCCGTCCAACTAAAATGCTTGCTTTGGATTGGAAAATGAAACATGTGTTGGCCAACCTCTATCCTCTAAGGTCAATGGTTATCTCCTGATGGCCAATGAACTCAAGAATAAAATAAAAGGTAGGTTGGATCTGTCATCCAAACAGATGAGGGAGTGATTCAAGAATTATTGAGCCAAGTAAAAAAAGGCCCACTGCATGTCAATATCCACTGGCTTTGGTATCACCAACTCCAACAAAGCAAAGGGAATCAACTTGGTGGTTGATAAGTTGGACTCCATTTGTCCTTTTTATATTCAAATGGATTAAATATTTGGAAAGAAGGCCAAAATTACCCCCTAGCCGCTTTTGATGCCCAACAATCTGATTCACTTGACACTGAGGACTTGGCTGGGGATGCTCAGCCTAGCAATGGTGATCCCAAAGAAACCTATGAGTGGCCCCCATCCAATTCCAAGGAGGATATTCAAACGCAATCAGCTCCAATCATGTCTACTTCCGTTTTTATTGAGGATTCAAACCAAACCTTGGACCCCTCCCCTCCTCCTTTGGATTGCTCTTTTCCTGGTGTGGAAGAACTGGAGAACTTGGCCAATGAGGAGGATGTCATTCCCATATCACCATTACCATCAAAATATGCTCAATTAAGGAACCAAGTTCTTTTCTCTTCTGTCCAGTTAATCCTTACTGATTTAGATTTGAAAGAAACAGGCTCATCCATTGCTGAATGGCCAAAAGCTCAAGCCAATGGAGCCTACAACATCCCCTTCAAATGAGAGTAATGATTTTCCCACACAAACCTCCTCTGCAAAGGGAAAGCAAAAGGCCTCCAATTCTGTCAAAATCAACCCCAAAAGCATTCAAAACAGGAGAAAAACTTCAGATTTTTTGGGGTTTGAGTAAATCATGGAGAAGTAAGATTCAAGTAATACAATTGGATTATCCTTGCTTTCAAAATCAAGCTCATTCCTATTCCCCTCTGAAAAAAAGTGAAATTGAAAATTGAATCTGAAAAACTTAAGTTTGAAAAGGAGAAGTGGGATTGTCAAATAACCATTGATTTTCAAAAGCAGAAAGCCAAGAGTTTGGCTAATCAGAAAAAATGGGATGCTGAGTGGAAGTTGAAACAGGCTGAGCTAGAATTTCAAAAAGATTAAAAGGAGAAGGATTGACAGCAAGCGCAACGGCAAATGGAGGAGGAAAAACTGGCAACATAAAAAAAGGATGATAAGGGGTCAATGGCTGCAGCATAAATTGGTAGCGGTAGAACAGTAGATGAATTAAAGCAGACACAACAATGCTTAAGACTATTTTTAACCCCATCAATAAAAAATATTTTTTCTTTTTATTTATATTTTTTTCCTGGAGTATATTTTCCCACTCCCAAAGTCCCTGCAAGTGTTTCTAGTTGTTTTGTTGATTTGCATTGAAATTTCCATTCTTGTATGAGTGGCAGTCTCCACAGCAGGAAATTACAGTGCTTGTACTTATTAGCTTCCCAAACCATTTTGACCACACCTTTTTTCTTGAATTCAATTCCAAAGCTCAGGTCAGTAAAAACAAATTGGCCTTCAGATACTTGATATTTGTCCATTTTTTTAATAAGTTGTCCATTGGGTTTTCTGGTTGGAACTGCAAGTAAAAAGGAATACTCAGATATTTCACCTTTTTCAATGTGAGTTGAGTTGTAAAAAGAGTTGGATGTGAAGGTGAAATGTGGAGAGGAGTCAAAGGAAGTAGGCCAAGAACCAAATTTTAGTGATGAAAAGGAGGGGATGCCATTTTCCTTCATTATTTCATGGTTTGATTCAAAGGGAAGTCTGGCCAAATTGCAAAACATTTGTTCTAAAATTTGAGATACTTTGTCTGCCTTGAGATTGAGAAAAGCATACTCTTGAGGGGAAGATTGAATAGATGATTTCTTCACATAGCTTCAAAATAACTCAAAGGGGTCCATTGATTTTTGCCATCCAATTTCCCACATTTTTCCACCCCAAGATCTTGAGGGACCAACCGTCTTGACAAATTTTTTTGACTGGTGAAGGAAAGTTGTCACAAAGTTGATTTCCTTCTTGTCTTGATCAGAAAGCTTATCCAATGGGACAAATTCAATTATTATAACAAGACTGTTTTGATCATACTTATTCAGAAAAATTACTTTTCCAAGGTGGAAGAGATGGAATCACTTGATTTTCTGCTTGGCAAGTTTAAACTCAGCTGGTGAGGGTTTTTGATTGTTCTTTTTGTTTCCAGAAGTAATTGCAGGATACAGATCCAAAGTTTGTAGTTTCCTTATAGACCATACAACCTTTTCATTGATGCCCCCCTCTGCAAGTCCCAAAGAGATTTTGGATGCCCTCATTTGATCCCTCTTTTGCTTCAAAGCCCTCTGCTTGCCACCTCTCTTTATGTTTGTTGGCTCATCTCCTTCCATCTTGTTCCCTCCCAGGAAAATTCTCTGCTTGGGGTGAGGATCAAAAAGGGATTAAATTTGGAGTATAAAATTGTGAGTGTGGTGGAAGAAGCAATGGAATTGAAGGAAAAGCAGTCAAAAAAGGATTACCAAAAAAAAAAGAATTTCAGTCATGTGATCACAAAAAAAAAAACCAAAAAAAATAAAATAAATAAATAAAATTACTGGGTGTGGGCGTGAACTCATTGGACCAGGCTTATTACGCCCAAAAACAAAAAAATAGTTACATCAACAAAAAAAACATACTGGGGGGAGAACCAATTAGGTTTGGCCTGGGGTTGGGCCAGGAGCCAGGTAGGAAGGTCCAGGCACTGCCCTTGACGCAGAGGGGGGGGGGGCAAGCAACCAAGGAGGGGGTTGGGGGGGTGACCAAGGTGAGTGGGGGGGCTGGCAAGGGTGGGGCCGCCAACCAAGAAAAAGGGAGGGGGGGGGAAACCAAGGCAAGGGGGAGGCTTCCAGCCGTCAAGGGGGGGGGGGGGGGTTGGTGGCTGTCCACGCGGAGGGGGGGGCAGGGCCAAAGCAGAGGGGCCGTCAAGGGGGGGAGCAGAGGGGGGGGGGGGGGGGGGGGGGTTGCTGGCCGTCAATGTGGATGAGGGGGGCAAGCAACCAAGGAGGGGGTCACCGGCCATCAACATGGAGGGGGGTGCAAGCAACCAAGGAGGGGGTTGGGGGGGTGACCAAGGTGAGTGGGGGTGCTGGAAAGTGCTGGCAAGTTGGCTGGTAAGGTTGGGGCTGCCGACCAAGCAAAAGGGAGGGGGGGGGGGGCAACCAAGGCAAGGGGGGGGGGGCAAGTGAGAGGGAGCAAGCAAGAGGGGGGGGGAGGGGTAATTGTGAGGGGGGGGGGCAAGGAAGGGGGAGCAATTGATAGGGGGGGACAAGCAAGAGGGAGGAGAGGGGGGGATGAAAAGGTGAGGTTAGAAAGGATGGGTGGGAGGGATGGAAAAGCAGGATGAGGAGGATGGGGGGGGGCTTACCTGGGAGATCAACCAAGGAGGTGGGGGGGTCCAGAAGGTGGATGGATCAAAGGATCAGACTTGGATGATGGGGAGGATGAGGAGAAAGGATGAGGAGGAGGGGGGGGGAGCTTGCCAGGGGTTCCAACCAAAGGAGGAGGGGAGGTGGTGGGTGAGGAGAAGTGGTGAGGTGGTGGTGGTGGGTCAGGCTGAGGTGGTGGGTGAGGTGGAGGGGTGAGGTGGAGGGACCAGTGGTTTGGTGGGGTGAGGTGGAGGGTTTTTTTGTCTAAGTCCACCAAAAGAGAAAAAAAAAACCAAGTGATTCAGCCAATGAATCTTGGGTGAACAACCAAAACCAAAAAAATATGGTGAAGGGATTTTTCACCTATTTTGAAATCAAACATTACTCATCAAAGAAAGCAAGGGTGAGAGGAAGAATCACCTCTCTCATTGAAGAAGATGAGGGAAAAGATGAGACAGGGATGACTTGAGGCGGATCAGGAACATCATCTTCAAATATTTTGTCCCATTCATCTTTGATGTTGGCCAAAAGGTTGTGAAGGAATAAACAAGTGATAATCCAGTTGATGAGGAACTTCATGTCTTTGTGCTTTTGAAGATGATTTTGCATTTCCCTTAAGCTGTCCCATCTTCCTTTCAGTACTCCTATGGCATTCTCAATCCAAAATTTTGATTGGGCAAGATGATATTTGAAATCAGTTTCTCCTTGATCATTGGAAAAAACATTCTGGTATGCTGGAACCACATATTTCCCACTAGCATAAGCTGAATTGGACAGAATGTATTGATCTTGGTCAAAGTAGATCTCTTGTTTTTGGGCAATCTGCATCCAAGTGAAAACATATGAATTGTGAAAAGAACCTGGAAGGCCAGGATGGAGGGATATGAAATTCTGGTTGTTATCACAAACAAGTTTCAGTGCCACAGAGTATCTAAAAAAACAGACCAAACACATTTGGTAAGTGTGTGATGAAATAATTTATGAAGGTTGTTGGAAAAGAAATGAATCAATTGCCTTTTTTTCCAATCAAAATAATGGTTACCATCTAGCTTGGGTTTTTGACTCAAGGGGATGGTGGTTCCATCAAAAAAACCAATGCAACCAGGAAATCCTTTGGTCTCCATTAATTGAGATATCTCCTTGCGTTCTTCTTTGGTTGGCCAAGAAATGACTGAGCAACGGAAAGATAGGATAGAAACCATGACTCTTTTGGTGTATGAGTCAATGTTTCCATAACAAACTGAGAACAGATTTTCTAATTGATTAATTTCTGCTCCATTTCCATTTGATCCCAATCTACAAGGAGCAACAGCCAGTTGGATAGCTGGATTGCGTTGAGGATTTGAAGAATTTTTCTGGAAGATGTGGTGGTCTTCAATCATCTCCAAAAGTTTTATAAATGAAGGCAATAGAATTTGGAACAGTTGCTGGAATCTTAAGTTGGGGAGGAGATGAAGCTTTTGCCTTTCATACATAGGGTTGTGGATAGTTTTTCTTCTTGGAGCCATGTATTTCGTTTGTAGTAGAGCATTCAAAGCCAACCAAGTTTATTCCAAATTGGAGTCTGAATTGGAGTCTGAATGGGAGTCAAATATTAACAAAATTTTAGTCAGCTTTCTTGCATTTTCAACTTGCTGCCAAGAAGTTTGATGGGACATGTTGATAAAGATGGTGATTTGATGTGGAGTGATGATATAATGATGGGATTTGTATGAAGATGGAGATGTGAAGCAATAGAGATGTGAAGAAATAGAGATGTGAAGCAATAGAGATGTGAAGTGAAGGAGATGTGAAGCAATGGAGATGAGATGTGTGTGATGTGATGGAGATGGGAGCAGTATGGATTTTCTGATGTGGATGGGTGTTTTGGATGTGATGGATGGTGGATGGATGATGATTCATAAATGGCGGGTTTAATGGCAGGTTTGATGTTTGAAATTGGCCATTTTCATGAAAACCGCCATTTTGAAATACACCATTCAGGGGGTATGTGTATTTCAGAAACCTGCCATTAAAAATGGTGGTTTATTTCAAATCAAATGGCAGGTTTCCAATGGGGGGTTTGCTAACTATGATACACCTTAATATAGATGATATTATGAATGTATGAGTTTAATTTTACCAGGGTAAACTTCACTTGAATATACTAAGAATTAATTTGGAAAAAAGTGGTGCATGAAAATAAGGATAATGAATAAATAATATTAAAACTGAACCAAAAGATTTTGAAACATCAGGAAGATGATCCTTAAAAAATTAAAAGAGGAGAAATATCACTAATTGTAGTAAGACAACTTGGACTATGGATTATTGGGATTCCAGCAAGATACACTTCAATTAAATAGACTAAGAGACACTTATTCAACAGGTTGATGAAATAAATAAGTATAATTAATAAATGAATATTCAAATTTAAAAATAAGATTTTTCACAATCAGGAGGATCAGTCTTAAGAAATTAATAAGAAGAGGCACATCACTAATTGAAGACAAGTTGAGCTAAGAAAATAAACAAGTATAAATATTACTATAGAATCATAACTTAATTTTATTGCTAGAAATAATAAATTGTTAGTGAAATAAAAAAATTCAGACCAAATGAGCTAGAACTATGGAATTCACTCAAGAATTTAGCATCAAAATACAGAGGGTGAAATCCCAAAATTTGTTGCATCTGGTTCAAGTGTTTTGAATGTTTCTGAATTGAAAAGGTTTATATGGATCTTGTATTTATCACCTTATTCTTCATGGGTACTATCATTATCTGCCTTGAAAAACAGAGTTTTAGCACTGTGCAATGAGGTCAGAAAACAATTGTGGGGTTTTAGATTTATTTTTGTTGAGGTAATTAGAAGTTAAGTTTTATTTTCTTTTTGGAATAATCTGATTCTCTCAGGATTTGTGGCTCATTTCTTCTCATTGATAAATAATGCATATATATCAAATATTTCCAATTACATGGGAATTTCTCATACTATTAGTCCAAGGTGATTATATTTTATATTTTGGGTTTATTTTTGGGATATTTAAAATTATTTAAGTTCATATTTTAGTGGGAAAATTCATTTAACAATCTCAGTATCATGGTTAAATATCATGTTTGTGTTGATTTTATCATATTAGGGGGTATCAAAGTTAACCAAACCCGCCATTTTTTAATGGCGGGTTTCAAGCCAAATCCGCCATTAAAAATCAAAAAAACCCACTTATTTCAGATCAGACGTGTCAAAGTTAACCTGAAATAAGTGGGTTTTTTCAAATGAAGTATTTAAATGCTTCCACCACCTGTCCGCGTCATACACCCCTGTCTTCCCACCTCCTTCTACCTCCGACCTCATCGGAAAATTTTTTACCCCCACCCTCATCATAAAATTGATTGACCACTCTCATCACTTTATCGCTCTCATCACTTGATCACTCTCATCCACTTCATTGCTCTCAAAACTTCATCACTCTCATCACTTAACCGCTCTCATCACTTGATCACTCTCATCCACTTTATCGCTCTCAAAACTTCACCACTCTCATCACTTTATCGCTCTCATCACTTGTGTAGCCTGAACTCTTTCAAATGGCCCCTCAGCGAACCTCCCCCCACAAGTCCAACACACCCAAGAGAACATTGCCAAGGAACTCCAAAACAAACAATCCTCCCCCATCAGCTTCC
This sequence comes from Puccinia polysora, assembly GCA_025617555.3. Classification (NCBI taxonomy): domain Eukaryota; kingdom Fungi; phylum Basidiomycota; class Pucciniomycetes; order Pucciniales; family Pucciniaceae; genus Puccinia; species Puccinia polysora. Next base: position 12,808,430 of record CM062638.1, read on the forward strand.
AAGGGCTCAAGTCAGCTCAAGAGAGCTGATCACATCATCCTGGTAAACTGGCTGAAAATTCCCTCCAACTATGATGCCTGCTTTGGATCCAACAACAAAACACGTGTTGGCCGACCTCAATCCTCTAAGGTCAATGGTTATCTCCTGATGGCCAATGAACTCAAGAACAAAACAAAAGGTAGGCTGGATCTGTCATCAAAACAGATGAGGGAGTGGTTCAAAAAATATTGAGCCAAGTACAAAAAGGCCCACTCCATGTCTATCTCCACTGGCTTTGGTATCACCGACTTGGACAAAGCCAAAGGAATCAACTCGGTGGTTGATAAGTTGGACTCCATTTGTCCTTTTTATATTCAAATGGATGAAATCTTTGGAAAGAAGGCCAACATCACCCCCCTAGCTGCTTTTGATGCCCAACAATCCGATTCCGTTGATGCCAAGGACTTGGCTGGGGATGCTCAGCCTACCAACGGGGACCTTGATGAAACCTTGGCCTTTGAGTGGCCCCCATCTGATGACGAGGAGGATATTCAAACACAATCGGCTCCAATCACTTCTACTTTGGTATTGATTGATCAGTCAATCCCAACCTTGGACCCCTCACTTCCTTCTTTTGATTGCTCTCTTCCTGGGGCAGAACAACTGGAGAACTTGCCCAATGAGGAGGATGTTATTCCTGGATCACCGTTGCCATCAACATCTGCTCAAGTAAGGAACTAAATTGTTTTTGATTCTGTCTGGTTGCTCCGGACTGATTTACATTGTAAAAAAACAGGCTCATCCATTTTTGATTGGCCGAAAACTCAAGCCAATGGGGCCTCCCACATCGCCTTCAAATACTAGTGAGGACTTTCAGACTCAAAACTCCTCTGCCAAGGGTAAGCAAAAGGCCTCCAATTCCATCAATGTCAACCCCAAAAGTCATCAAAAGAGGAGAAACACTTCCAGTTTTTTGGGCTTTGAAGAAATCATGGAGAAGCGAGATTCATGTAAGTTGATTGATTCAATATCCTTGCTTTCAAAATCATGCTCATTGCCATTCCCCTCCAAAAAACAGTGAAATCACAAATTGAATCAGATAAACTTCAGTATGAAAAGCAAAAGTGGGATCACCAACTGGCCATGGATGGTCAAAAGCAGCAAGCCAAGACTTTGGCTAATCAACAAAAATTGGATGCTGACTGGAGGTTGAAACAAGCTGAGCTAGAGTTTCAAAAGGAGGAAAAGGAGAAGGATCGGCAGCAAGTGCAACTGGAAAAGGAGAGGGAACAACGGGCAAACGAAAAAAAGGATAAGCTATCAGTAGCTTTGGCTTGCATTGGCAGTGGTAGATTGGTAGAAGAAATACAGCAGATTACTCAAATGCTGGGCTTTTAAAGATATTTGCATGGATGAAAGAAAAAAAAATTATTTTTTACTACAACAACATTTGAGAGCATTCTTAACCCCACCAATATACAAATCTTTTTTGTTTTTATTGATATTTTTTTCTCTAGAGTAAATTTGCCCGTTTTTCATGTCCCTACAAGTTCTCTGAGTTTTTTTATTAATTTGGAGTGACATGGCCATTCTGGTATGGGTTGCTGTGTCCACAGCTGGAAAGGTACGGTGCTTGTACTTGTTAGCCGCCCAAACCATTTTGACTATACCTTTTTGCTTGAAATCAAGCTCGCAACTAAAGCACTTTGGCCCAGTTGTTTGAGCCTGATGTGGGCAAGGAGACAATTGTTTGCTCAAGACAGTGCCACTGTGGGTTAAATCAAACCAGACCCTGTCACACAATGGTCTTGAACATCATACTTTCCTGCAAAGTGATCACAGTTATACTCAAACCCAAGGTTGCAAATGAAACAATTTGGCCCAACTGACTGAGTGCCAATCCTCTCACATTGACAACCATTGAAAATTTTGGTTTTTTTTTTTTGATTTTTTTTTGTTTTTTTTTTTTTTTAATTTTTTTTTGGTTTTTTTATGCTTTTTTTATGGTTTTTTTTTTGGTTTTTTTTTTGGTTTTTTTTGGTTTTTTTTTTGGTTTTTTTTTTGTTTTTTTTTGGTTTTTTTTGGGGGTTTTTTTTGGGTTTTTTTTTTTTGATTTTTTTTTTTTGCTTTTTTTGAAGAGGTTGATGCACCAAGCACGGCCTGGCTCGTTGAGGGGACTTCATCACACCCCAACCAAGCAAGCGAGCAAGGCGGGAGGGAGGGCCTGGCTTGGTGGGGGGATTTCATCACCCCCCGACCAAGCGAGCGGCAAAGGGGGGGGGCAGCTCATTGGGGGGACTTCATCACCCCCCAACCAAGCAAGCAAGCGAGGCGGGAGGGAGGGCCCGGCTTGGTGGGGGGATTTCATCACCCCCCAACCAAGCGAGCGGGGAAGGGGGGGGCAGCTTGGTGGGGGGATTTCATCACCCCCCAACCAAGCAAGTGGTAAAGGGGGGGGCCAACTCAGTGGGCGGACCGAGCAAGCGGCAAAGGGGGGGGGGGCTGGTGGGGCTCGCAGTGGGGGGGCCCGGCTCGGTGGGCGGACCAAGCAAGCGGCCAAAAGGGGGGGGGGCGGTGGGGCTCGCAGTGGGGGGGGGCCGGCTTGGTGGGCGGACCAAGCAAGCGGCAAAGGGGGGGGGGCCGGTGGGGCTCGCAGTGGGGGGGGCCGGCTCGGTGGGCGGACCAAGCGAGCGGCAAAGGGGGGGGGGCCGGTGGGGCTTGCAGTGGGGGAGGACTTCATCACCCCCCCGCCCAGCGACCGAGCGAGGGGGGAGCGAGCCACCGGCTTGCGGTGGGGGGGACTTCATCACCCCCCGCCCAGCGACCGAGCGAGGGGGGAGCGAGCCACCGGCTCGCGGTGGGGGGGACTGCATAACCCCCTAGCCCGGCAAGCAAGCGAGGGGGAAGGAGCTGGTGGGGCTTGCGGTGGGGGGCACTTCATCACCCCCCTGCCCAGCGAGCGAGCAAGGGGGACATCAAGGGGGGAGGCAGGGGGGGGGATTTCAAATCCGCTCCCCACCTAGCAAGCAAAAGAGGGGGGAGATCAAGGGGGGAGGGAGGGGGAGGGAGGGGGGAGGGAGGGGGGGATTTCAAATTCCATCCACACCTAGCAATTGAGCAAGGGGGGAGATCAAGGGGGGGGAAGGGGGGAGGGATTTCAAATCTGCTCCCCACCTAGCGAGCAAGCAAGGGGGGAGGGACAGGCTTGGTGGGGGGGTTTTCCAATCCCCTCCCCACCTAGGAAGCTATTTAGTAACCTGGACCACACCAACACCAACCACCACCACCCACCACCACCCACCACCACCCACCTCATCCACCCTAAAAGGTGCTTTGGTTTTTCAACCAAAGCATGCCAGAGATTGAATGCCTTGCATGAATGCGTCCATTAAGGAAACCATGCAAAGTGCTTTCTAATCGATGATGGTATTTGATTGATTGGGCTGTGGCCGCACCATGCCTGAAACATCAATCCTTTTGTTTATTTGCCCCTTGGTTTTCATAATGTCACCATCTCATTCCAATAAAATACCCCCGACATTGGCAATTGATTGCTCAATCAATGAGAGGAGGAATTGGAGGAGGGGAGGGGCTCACCTTGATGGATAGAGAAATGGATCCAGGGGGGGACTAAAGGTTGAATGATCAAAGGATCAGCAACTGGTGAGGGGAAGGAAGATGAAGAGGGTGGAGGGGGCTTACCAGGATTAGGAGGAGGGGATTCAGTGATTGAGGTGAGATGAGGTGGTGGTGGTGAGTAAGGTGGTGGTGATGAGTGAGGTGGTTTGGTGAGGAGGAGGCAGGGTTTGACCAGTGAGTGAGTGGGGTGAGGTTGAAGGGGTTGAGTGGTGAGGGGGAGGGGGGTGGCATTTGGTGAGTGGCAGGGTTTGAGGTGGAGGTGTTTTTGGATTCAAGTCCACTAAAAAAAAAAAAAAAAAAAAAAAAACTCAGCCTATGAATCTTGGGTGAACAACCAAAACCAAAAAAATATGGTGAAGGGAATTTTTACCAATTTCAAAATCAAAAATTACTCATCAAAGCAAGCAAGGGTGAGAGGAAGAATCTGCTCTCTCATAGAAGAAGATGAGGGACCAGATGAGACAGGGATTACTTGAGGCGGATCAGGAATATCATCTTGGAATATTTTGTCCCATTCATCTTTGATGTCGGCCAAAAGGTTGTGAAGGATTACACAAGTGATAATCCAGTTGATGAGGAACCTCATATATTTGGAACATTGGAGCTGGTTTTGCATCTCCCGTAAGCTGGCCCATCTTCCTTTCAGAATTCCTATGGCATGCTCAATCCAAACTCGTGATTGGGCAAGATGATAGTTAAAATTGGTTTTTCCTTGATCATTGAACAAAACATTCCGGTATGCTGGAACTACATATTTCCCACTAGCATAAGCCAAATCGGCCAGAAGGTATTGATCTTGGTCAAAGTAGATCTCTGGTTGTTGGGCAATCCGCATCCAATTGAAAACATATGAATCATGACAAGAACCTGGAAGGCCAGCATGGAGGGAGATGAACTTCTTGTTGTTATTGCAAACAAGTTGTAGTGCCACGGAGTATCTAAACAAAGAGATGGAACATATTTGGTCAGTGTGTGATCCAAAGTTTTATCATAGCAATTGGAAAAGAAATGAATCAATTGCCTTTTTTTACGATCAAAATAGTGGTTGCCATCTAGGTTGGGTTTTTGACTCAAGAGGATGGTGGTTCCATCAACAAAACCAATGCAACCAGGAAAGCCTTCTGTCTCAATTACTTGAGATATCTCCTTGCGTTCTTCTTTGGTTGGCCATGAAAGGACCAAGAGACGGAAATATAGGATAGCAATCATGACTCTTTTGGTGTATAAGTCAATGCTTCCGTAACTGACTGAGAATAGATTTTCCAATCGATGGATTGCTGCTCCATTTCCATTTGACCCCAATCTACAAAGAGCAATGGCAAGTTGGATGGCTGGATCACATTGAGGATTGCGAGAATTGTTCTGGAAGATGTGGTGGTCTTCAATCATTGCCAAAAGTTTCATGAAAGAAGGCAACAAAGTTTGGAACAGTTTCTGGAAGCTTAAGTCAGGGATGAGATGAAGCTTTTGCCTTTCATACATAGGGTTATGGAGAGTGTGTATTCTTGGAACCATGTATCACTTTGCCAACAGAGAATTCAAAGCTAACCAAGTTGATTCCAAATCGGAGTCTGAATCAGAGTCTGAATGGGAGTCAAACAGTAGCAAAAGTTCAGTCAGCTTTTTTGCGTTTTCAACTTGCTGGCGGGATGTTTGATTGGACATGTTGAGAAAGGTGGTGAGTGATGTGGGGTGATGAGATGATGATGGGATTTGTGTGAAGATGGGTATGTGAAGGTATGTGAAAAACAATAGAGATGTGTGTGATGCAATGGAGATGGGACCGGTATGGATTTGCTGATGTGGATGGGTGTTTTTGATGTGATGGATGGTGGATGGATGATGATGCACAAATGGCGGGTTTAATGGCGTGTTTGATGATTGAAATCCGCCATTTTCATGAAACACGCCATTTTGAAATACACCAGTTAGGGGGTATGTGTATTTCAGAAACCTGCCATTAAAAATGGCGGGTTTCTAATGGCGGGTTTGCTAACTTTGATACGCCCTATTAAGTGCAAAATTTTATATTTTTTTATTCATTGTTTTTGAGTATTTTATTTTATTTTATTTTTTCCATAATTTTATGAAATTAAAATTAGTTGGTAAAATTGTTATATATACATGGTTTTTTCATTTTAGTGTTAGAAATTTAGGGGTGTATATTGGACCATGCTTTCAGATGTACATTTCACTAATTGATGATCACACACTCCAGATGCATTCCTGGTTTCTGGTTCCAGATTGGATACTACATTCAGTCCTCATAAATTCAAATAAATATCTGTGACTATTTCTTAGGCACTTGTGCTGCTGCATGCTGTTATTTTGAAATAAATAAATAAATAAATAAATCCTGGAATGTACACAACACTCAATGTTCAACAAAATTTCCACCAATATTTATGTATGTTAAATAAATTTTGGATTTTTTTCCAAAAAATAACTAAATTTAACTCAGTTTAGTAAGGAGAATCAGAAGGTGTAGGAAATTAGGGGTTATCCCAGTGGGTAACTATACTTAAAATGCATTTCTTCAATAACATTTCACATTTTCCTAATCTTTCACATATTTCTCACTAATATTGTTTCACTTTTTTTTCAAGCTTATCTTATGTCTATTTTCAGCTACTTATGCTATATTGGGAAGCCGGAACATGAATTTAGCTTTTAGTTTGATTGAATTGATCAAGATTTCAAATTTATCCTAAAAGATAAGTGCAAATATGGGATAAAATTCTTCAATCAATAATTAAAATGGTCCAAGCCCAATGTATTTATTTTAATTAAAAAATAGGAGAATTTAAAAAAAACAAATAAATGAGGAAACAATTCAAGAGGAAAGCATTTTTTTCAAGTTCAAGGGTGTGTATCCTGATCCAAAAAACAAAAAATGCAGAAATAATGCCTATGAGGAATTTCCATAGAAAATATGTAAGTTAAAGTGCAGCTATTAATAAACAATTTTTTTACATTTACTGAAAGTCTCATTTAACCAACAAATTTGAAGGAATTCAAGTTTATCAAAAAAATTAATTTGATGTAAAAATGGTGGTAAGTAAAAGGGTAAAGGGGTGAAATCAGATCTAGTGATATGAGTATGGTGGAGTAGAGCTACATTTATTGGGAAGAAATTCAAAGGATAGAAATCATTTACTTTGAATATCCAAGATTTATTTGACAGTAATTGAAATTAATCTGCATTGAAAGCCTTTTTCTGTACAAATAGTTTCAAATTTCTATTTTTTGATTTGAATCAAATAAAGATTTGAAGGAACCATTCAAATTTGATTACTGTTAAACCTCACCATGAAAAATCAATGATCAATTGCAACTGACATACCAGAGCCCAAAGGGGCCCTTTGCACCCTGGTATTTCACTTGTAATCATGTGATCATTGTTTTTTAATGGTTAATGATTCTTTTATTATTATTTGGAATTTGAAATTAGACACTGAGAAATTTTATTTTATTAATTTAATTATATCAAAAAAATCAAGTATTTTGTTTATAATCCAAAACTTGGGCTTAAGTCTATTGATAATTCTTAAATAGTCTTTGAATAAGTCAGTTTGATTATTTTTTTCCCTTGTGGTTTCCTATAATCATCCTAAATTTACTCTTTTCCATGAAAGGTCAAATCATAATAAGTGTCATTAATTTAATAAGTTTACTTTTTAATTTATTTTAGTGTTCATTTTTTCGGTGCATTGAGAATTTTTTGGTTTTATAATATGATCCTATTTTGGAAATTAAAGCTGAAAAAAGGCCCAGGATTAATTCATAACTTAAAGCTTATTAAATACACCCTTTCTTCAAAGAAAGTTGTGTCTTTATTCAAAGGGAACAATTCTTGTTTTTTTAATTATCATTCTGTAACTTGATAAATTTTGTTGAGATATTTTATAATATTTCAATTCTCCTCATATAATAGATATATGTAGCATTTTCCTATTTTTTTTTTATGTTTGGTACAAAGGTATTTGAATTCAATCGGAAATATTCAATTTTTTTGAAATAAATCTGCTTTTGATATTTCTTACCATCAATTATTTACTTGATGAAATTTTGGTGGAAAAAATAATTATTCCAATTTTTCTCATGAAATATATATATTTGGAATTTCTATGTATTTTTTTATCTTTGGAATGAAGTTATTTAAATTCAATTGGAAATATTTCATTTTTCCAAAGGATACTTAATTTTTATGATTTTTTTATTTTTCTTACATGAAATGAAGTTTTTTATTCAAAAATGAGCTCAGATTTTAATTCCATGCAAAAATGAAATATTGATTCTATTTTTGATTGATAAATAATCTCATATTATGTTTATAATTTGATTATTCTACCAAAAATTCTACCTCAGATAGATCCCACCACGGATATGGTGGCCTTATTTTACCCCCCCCCCCTGCCAGGGCCCAAATTAATTTTTGAAGGCCCCCAAAGGCCAAACACCTACTCAAGAGTCATTTTTTTCCCACATAAGGTGATCCTTGGGAACTTGAATGAATTTTTTTCCCACCCTAGTAAGTTCCTTAATCCTTAAAAGGTCTGAAAATGCCCTCAATAGGCTGGCTTTGCCACACCAAGCAGTTTTTTAAAACTTCAATAGGAATTCTAAAACTTATTTTCAATATTCACACCTCTTTTTATAGGGCTGTGTTGAATTCACAACCCTGGGGTTTCAAACGGGAGTTAATTGCCATTTACAACCCATATGTGTTTCAAACAGAAATTCATGGCCCAACAAGCAGCAGCCAAAGTCCTTTGAAACTCATGCATCCCCTGGGGGTTTTCAAATCCCTGTTTGCACCCCCATTAGGGGATGCACAAGTCGTGAGGGGGGTTTCACTTGTTTTCCTGGCCCATTTGGGGCAAAATAGCCCCAAATTGAGGGCAGAATTAGGGTACCTAGACACCTTTGGACCACATTTGAGTTCTTTAAACCCAAATTTGGGGATGTGGCATACTATGTGGGACTATTTGACCACAAAAAGAAACTTGGAAATCAAACATTCTGCCTATTTTCAAAACAAGGTCTTTTCACAAAGCAATACTCACCTGTTGGATAATTTTTCTCTCAACCCAAAATTGACTTTACTTTGGAGTTGTTGGAAACAGTTGGATTGAATAATAAATTGACTTGGTTTTTTTTTTGGATTATGGGAACAGTGGAAATCCCAAGTCCCCCTGGTTTAAATATGGCTGCATTAAACAAATTAGTTGAAAGTGTTGTTAACAAAGCTTTGGATTCTAGGGAGTTGGGTAGGGATTTGGAAAAGAAAACTTTGGAATCCCAAATTGCATCCTCATCTAGGGTTAGAATTGAGTAACAAGATGTTTCTTCACAACTGGAATTGAATCAAGTTGGTGGGTCACATTTCATATGCCATTTTACTGAGAATGATTTAGCTTGATCAATACTAAACTTATCCTGGTGGGTTTCACTATGTAACTATGTAACTAAGAGGTTCCAGAAACACTTGAACCTCCTCCTGTGAGAGCATTTCCTATTAGTAAAGAATCCAAGATTTATTTCCAAAAATGGGAAGCCATGCATTGCTATGTATTGAAAAAATTCGATTCAAAAAAGGAAAAATATGTCAAACTAGCATGCAACAGATTTGCAGTTTTTGAGAGACCTTGCCTCACCAAATGGCAAAGGAAAAATCACACAAGGAAGGTTGGGTTTCAATTCATGATCCTTGCAAGTCACACAGTAGCAGATACCACATTGTTTCTCTCAATCAGAACTAAACAACACAATCATCAACCACCTGAAAACCCCTCAGTGAATCCTCAACTGAGGAGAATATCTGGTGTAGCTTTGGATAAACTTAAAAAATGCATGAAAGATGGACTCAATACAGTCAAACTCAAAATGAAATTTAGCAAGATTGATGGTAGAGAATAAATTGAAAATCAAATGATCTATAACACTAGGCACAAGGTCAAGCAAGCAGAACTCAATGGTAAAAATTTTATGGATTTTCTACTTTAAATGCTCCGGGAAACCCAGTGGGCTTCAAGGTCAAAATTTTGTGGAGAGGGTCACTTTTAGGCCCTGTTCTTGGTTCATGCTGAGTCTATAAAACTTTTTAAAAAAATACCATCATTTTTCTTTTCTGGATTTTACTTATAAAAAAAATAGGCAAAACATCCCTCTATTGTATGTTGTAAAGATGGCAGCCAACAGGAAAAAATTTACAAAGGCTTTTTTTTTATAAAAAAGAAAAAATGAATTCTACAGTTGGGCAGTGAATGCACTAAAGGATTTGGCTTATGATCCCAAGAGGCTTCCCAAAGTCTTTGTGACAGACCATGAAAAAGCTATGATTTGTGAAATTGAACATAGTTTCCCTGAGTCATCCAGACAGTTGTGCTCCTGGAAATTGTCTAAAAATATTCAAGCAAATTTTAAAGTTTGCTTCAGTAATGATGATGAAGGATGCAAAAGTTTTATGACTCTGTGGGAAAAGTATGGAGCCTCTAAAGCCAAGGGGGGGGGGGGGTAGAGGTCAATGATGCAGAACTCAGAGTAGGCCAATTCATTGCATTTTCTGTTCATCTTCTCTGGGAATGCTTATTTTTAAAATTGTATACAGTGTTTCTTGAAAGACAGTGAGGATGTGCTCAAGTATATGAAAAAGAAAATTTTCCCTATCAAAGAGACATTTGTAAAAGCGTGGACTTGTGTCAACCCTGACTTTGGGGAAAATTTTGGATGTGTGGAAACACCTCAAAGGAACTATTGAAAGCCAAATAAAATCAGTGCATGTGTCACTGAAAAACTCTCAAATAGAGTTAGGAACCATCCTTCCAAAAGAAATTTCACCTTTGGGTTACAAATTGTCAATTGAGGCAATTAAACTCATTGGGGAACAATTTGAGAAGTTAAAGCATGACCACCATGGCAAGGTATGCTCAAAGTCATATTCAAAAACAATGGGCTTTCTGTGTTCCTACATATTAGCAGAAATAATAGCATCAAGTGGATATGTTGTGTCTGAGGGTGTTCATCCTCAGTGGAGGTTAGAATATAACCCTTCCAGTTCAGTAAGTTGGGTTTTTGGATTTTTTGAAGGGTACCAATTATTGGATTGACAGATTAATTATTGTTTTTCTTTTTTAATGATTGAAAAATCTCAATTTTTCAACCAGTTCAATTCCATGGTTATGGGGAAGTCTCAAGAAGTTAGATTGAAGATTTCAAAGTCTGTAGTCAAGTATACAGCCACTTTGATTTCTAATCCAATGCTTGATCCAAAGGTCTTGAGGTCCAGCCATGGTCAACCCAAATTGAAAAAACACCTAACATGAAATTTCAAGGTTTGATCATGTTTAAAGGGAAATTAGGTGGGAAAAACAGGTTATAAGGGAACCAAAAATACCAATACCAAAGATAGTAAGTCTTTTATTTTGAAAATTGTTCATTATTTTGGTTTAATGAACTAATGGGAAATGATGATTATGTTAGAAGTCCTTAGGCTCAGAATCAGAATTTAATATTTCAGAGGAAGATTCTGAAATTGAATTAGACTGCCTGAATTTTGAATCTTCTTCCTCTTCTGAAGAAGAAAAAAAAGGGGAGAATTCAACCAGAAGCACATCTTTGGTGATTATTCATTTCATTGATGTGATTAACAAAATTAATACCAATTTAGTTTGGATCTTAGGAACCAAAAGTGAAATACCTCAATCAAATACCTGAGTGACATGATTTTTTGGGGGGGGAGGTTTGGGATACAGTTGGTGATGGGAATTTTGGATTTAGATTCATTTCTAAATCACTTGGGTAAAATGAGAATTGATGCTTTAAAGTACAGAAGTAAATGATTGGAAAATTGAGGAAAAATGAGACATTCTATTCTAAGATCCTTGGTGGCATTAAAGACATTTAAAAGATAGAAAAAAGAATTGAGTTTAATGACATCAATGAAAATATTCCCTCTTCAAAATGGCTTGCAAGGCTAGAAATGGGAAAATTAATAGCTGAAACTTATGGAAGACTAATATGTTTCATTTCATTAGAATCATGTTGTACTTATACTCCTATGAAAATGGGTGTAGAAGGACAATCAGATGCCATCTTCATTTTCTTGGTTAACTATAATCACTGGGTTCATCTTAAGTTGTATTCTAAGTTATAAACATCATATTTATTTCATAATTTTTTTTTGGTTTCTGATGCTGATTTTTAATTCTGTGAATATAAAAGGTTACCACATTTTGAAAATAATTATGTTGAGTGCTTTGAGCTCAAATAATTATGTTGATTGTTTGGAATGAGATTTTCTTGGTAAGGCAGTTCAACTTTTGTTGGGCTGATCCCATAATGAGGAGTATTTTGAATTATTTTGATGGGATCAGCTTAACACAATTTGAACTTGATTTTTTTTTTTTGTTTTTACTTTAGGGCCTGTCCATTAAGTTGTAATTGATAGAATTCTTTTTTGGTGTTTTGATTTAGGGCTGGTCCATTGAAGTTGGCTTGATACAAGTCCACCTCATTGGACTAGCCCTATTTTTTGGGGGGTTTGATTTAGTTTTGGGCTAGTGCGATTAAATAAGTGTAAATGGTGTTAAGATAGCTGATCTTATCATAAGAACTAGATCCAATCATAAGAAATAGATCCAATCATAAGAGATAGATACCATCATAAGAACTAGATCCCATCATAAGAACTAGATCTCATCATAAGGGGTATTTTACTTCTTGTGATGGGATCAGCTTGACACAAGTTGAAATTGTGTTTATTGATGTATTTAATGTAAGGCTGGCCCATATAATTTCTCATTGTTTATTTTTATGGGCTGCACATTCATGGCCCCAGAGTGGTGAAATTTTTGGAATTTCCTTTGAATTTTTTTTTTGTTAAATTTTTTATTTATTTTTAGGGTAATGTTAAATTCAAGACTCCAGTCTTGTGGGAGCTGTGTACATGGCTCCAGTCGTTTGGGAGCCGTGTAGGGCCCGAAATGGCCTGTGGGAGTTGTGTAGGGTCCCACACAGCCTGTGGGAGTTGTGTAGGGCCCCACACAGCCTGAGGGAGTCATTTAGGGCCCCACACAACCGGTGGGAGTTGTGTAGGGCCTCTCAACGCATGGGGGCCCATACACTACTCCATATAATGTATAATGTACTACTTATTATTTATTATTTACTATTTATTATTTATTATTTATTATTCATTATTTATTATTTATTATTTATTATTTAGTATTTAGTATTTATTATTTATTATTTATTATTTATTATTTATTATTTATTATTTATTATTTATTATTTATTATTTATTATTTATTATTTATTATTTATTATTTATTATTTATTATTTATTATTTATTATTTATTATTTATTATTTATTAATTATGATTTATGATTTATGATTTATGATTTATGATTTATGATTTATGATTTATGATTTATTATTTATTATTTATTATTTATTATTTATTATTTATTATTTATTATTTATTATTTATTATTTATTATTTATTATTTATTATTTATTATTTATTATTTATTATTTATTATTTATTATTTATTATTTATTATTTATTATTTATTATTTATTATTTATTATTTATTATTTATTATTTATTATTTATTATTTATTATTTATTATTTATTATTTATTATTTATTATTTATTATTTATTATTTATTATTTATTATTTATTATTTATTATTTATTATTTATTATTTATTATTTATTCTTTATTATTTATTCTTTATTATTTATTATTTATTATTTATTATTTATTATTTATTATTTATTATTTATTATTTATTATTTATTATTTATTATTTATTATTTATTATTTATTATTTATTATTTATTATTTATTATTTATTATTTATTATTTATTATTTATTATTTATTATTTATTATTTATTATTTATTATTTATTATTTATTATTTATTATTTATTATTTATTATTAATTATTTATTATTTATTATTTATTATTTATTATTTATAATTTATTATTTATTATTTATTATTTATTATTTATTATATATAATATATATTATTTATTATTTATTATTTATTATTTATTATTTATTATTTATTATTTATTATTTATTATTTATTATCTATTATTTATTATTTATTATTTATTATTTATTATTTATTATTTATTATTTATTGTTTATTTTTTATTATTTATCATTTATTATTTATTATTTATCATTTATCATTTATTATTTATTATTTATTATTTATTATTTATTATTTATTATTTATTATTTATTATTTATTATTTATTATTTATTATTTATTATTTATTATTTATTATTTATTATTTATTATTTATTATTTATTATTTATTGTTCATTATTTATTTTTTATTATTTATTATATATAATTTATTATTTGTTATTTATAATTTATTATTCATTATTTATAATTTAGTGGAGGCTACACAACTTGATTTTAGTTGTTTGGCGTGCCTCAAAACTCAAGTGGGGCGTGTAGCATGCCACACAGCCCATTTGAGTTGTGTAGCTTGCCACATGGCCCATTTGAACTGTGTAGCTTGCCACACGGCCCATTGAGCTGTGTACACAACTCAACAAGCCGTGAATTTAACATTTCCCCTATTTTTATTAATTCTTTTTTATATTTATTCATTTATTTATTTTTTTGCTATATTCATGCCCTTGTTCATAAAATGCTTGAATTCAGAAAACAAAATCCAAAATCAAGCCCTTGTTCAAAGAAATGAATGAATGAATATATCCTGGGCCCAAAAAAAGCCTTTATTCCTTGGATTTGTATAATTTAAGCTTTTTTTTTTATCTTTCCTTCTGACAAAATATTCATTATTTCAATCTCTCATTTCATGAACAAAATAATTTATTGATATTTCCCTTCTGTATAAAATTTGATTCTCATTGAATCCCAAGAACACTGATAAAGGGACATATATTTTTGCTCAGTTGTTGAATTTCATGTGGATTGTTTTCTTTCTAAATAAATTAATAAATTAATGAAATCTATTCTGCATGAAGATTATCACATTGGAATGTTTCAAGTTCACTTTAAATAAAAATTCCTCTGCTGTAACTTCAAATTACTTAAATATATCCCAAAATTTTAAATTCATTTTTTGAGCTGGTTTTTTGATCTCAGTTTTAATTTGGGATTCCTTGATTCCTGAAACCTTTTTGAGGGTTTTCCTCTGAGCTAAAACAATCAAGACTCTCCCAGTACATGGGCGTCACATTACAACTTCATGTATTTAGGTAGAATCATGGATGGAATTAGCACAAATAAATCAACAGCACCCACCCAAAGTCTTCAAATTACAAATAGCTTGAAATTTTGCATCTCAAGTCAAAACTGAATAGTAGGAACTTCAATTTAGGAAGATAAAGTGTAGATTTTTTTTATTGAAGATTAAAATGATTGATGTCCAATTTTGACTCCAACATAGAAATTATTCTTTAAAATAGGGAATTAACTAACTGAGGAAACTATGAAAAAAGGGGGAAATATTTCTGTTGTTGCAGAAAAAAAAGTCCTTTGTAGTTTTGAAATTACCACCTGAATAAAAAACCTCTCAATTTCAAGGAGATATTTGCATGAAAAAAATTGTATGGAAAACTGGATATTTAATAATTTTAGCTTTTTTTAATTTAAACCAATTTCCTTTCTCAAGGTCTTAAAGTGAGATAAGAGATATAGCTGCCTGTCTAAATGTCTTAAAATTGAATTGAAGCCTTTGCATATCTGAAGGTTGTAGTTGAAATCATAAGGGCAACTGTCTCATAATTTTAAGGAAAAAAATGCAAAATATCTCTCAGTTATTCAAAGTAACAGATAATCTAGGACCTCTCAGGAACCATTAGAAATAAAATATTTTCATTCTGATAAAGAACAAGAAATAGATGCTGGAAACTACTTGAACAGGATTTATACATAGGAATCATTTCAAATAGATGATCAGAAAAATTTACAGCAGTGGGAATACAAGATCAAAAGAAATTAATGCAGAAATAAAAACCAGGAGGCCACAATCAAAGTTAATTGCAAGATGGAAAATCAAGTACTCCAAGTTAAAAAAATAACTAGGAGCCATGCAGATGGGGAAACATGTACATTCATTTAACATAATCTTTTTATTTTCTGGAAGAAGAATAAAACAACTTTGACTAAGTAATTTTGGAAAAAGGGTGCACACTCAAGCATTGAGACTCCACAGATAGAGAAAGTAATTCCAACAGATGAATGACATGAAAGCAAGCTTTTGAAGATTTGGAGTAAATTTGAGAATAATGATAATGTGTGACAATTGAATTTACAAACTTTTTAAACAAATATGATTAATTATTCATGAGAATCTGAGTAAAAGTATGAAAAAAAAATTACAAGGATGAAGTTTATTTTGTTTGAAATTTAATGATATGAATCTAGAAAAGGAAATATAAAATTGATGAAACAAAAAGAAAAAAAATAAAGATAAAAATCAAAGGAAGTTCAGATTAAAAACTGATCTTTACAAATTTTAAAATAACAAGGAAAGTTAAATTTGATTAAATCCTTAGAATTTTACTGTGAAAATGGGATCATCATATGACTGGGATCCATCTACATATCACTTTTCCCGGGAAACCTGTATATTTTTTCTGGAAAACTGTCCACCTGCCCAAATTTCTGTCTACCTTTCCCACTGAAATCCAACCTTTGTGTAATTTCTGGCCATTTTAATTGCATTGAATGGACACTTGTCCCAGAATTCTTTCCTAAATTCCTAAATTTTTTGCTAATCTTCCTTGGTTGTATGTCCACTTTCCCAATATAGGATAGGTAATATTCTTCAAAAAAAAAAAATCTAAAAAATTCAACACAGAGTTGAAATAATAATATCCATGTTTTATTAATATTTATATAGGAATTTTCAAATATTTTAGAATTGAAAATAAAAAGAAAGAGGTAAAGTTTGAATTTAAAAAAAGACCATTTATTTATTTGACCATCAGTAAGGTGAAAAAAAAAAATAATAACACAAATATTCACATCCTCAAAAACAGTAACCACACCTTTGAGGATGTGAATATTCAAGGATATGAATGAAAAATTTTGGGACTGGATAAAGGATTAAGAAGTGGGTTGAATTTGATTTGAATTAAAATCAAACCTGTTCCCCACCTGTTGGATTTTGAGGAAACCAAACAGATTTCCCAAGACAGGAACAACAAAAACTAGGGGGGGGGGAAGAAAAAAAAATCTCTCCCTGCTGTATACCTTTCATGTTGAAAATTTCCAATATTAGGAAAACAAGCCTGGTGGACTGCTTCCATTTTAAAAGGAAGAAGTTTATATATTTATCAAGATAAACTCTTGGGAACTCAGTGAAACAAAAGAGATTGAGTAGGTGATTTTTAAAAAGAAAATCACTTTCAAATCAAAACTTTTTTTTTTAAGATTAAATTGAGGATCTAGACCTTGGGGGCTGTTTTACTATGATGATGATGATGATTATTCTCATTTTTTTATATATTATTATAGAATAAACAAATTGATATATAAAAAATACATTATTGAATGATGAGGAAATTGATCATCCTCTTCATAACTTTTGGATAGGGGAAAATAAAATTGGGTATATATATATATATATATTCATGAGATCCTTCATTTGAATCCAAAATAAAAACAGAATAAATAAAATAGAATAAAACTATGTATACTGTGAGAGTAATAGTCCTAATAGATATTCAGGATCAAGTTTCAGGAGAAGAAAAGAGGGTAGAAGCTTTGAGAGTAAGAGAATAAGGGCTACTAAGTGGGGTTAAAGTCATGGTAGGGCTTGGCTCAAGGGACAGAGTTTTCACAAGTGCTACTAACATTCAAGTAAAAGATGGCATGGGAACTAATCCTCACAGAACTAAGGATGAGAGTTTTGAGTTCAGAAGGATGATGATTGAGGAATCACAAGAGATGATAATTGGAATTAGAAGACTAGTCCAGGTGTAAATCTCTGACAAAGATGTATGTTGAATCCTGTAAGATTAAAAACAAAGGGTCAAGGTGAGACCAGTCTAGAAGGTTCCTTTATTTATCTTTATTGTGCCAAGTTGAAACCTGGTAGATGAGGACTAAAGATTAATAATTAGCATATGAATTCCTGGGTGGAATTAGTCCAAGAGAGGCACAGGGGCTAGTGTATGTGAGGATTGATGAGGAGGCCTTAAGTAATGGTTTATCCAGGTAGAATGCAAGGTTTCCCTAGGGATTTTTCATAAAGTTCTGATGGGCTTGAGGTTGTAGTTGAGATCCAGGAGTAGTGGACTTGCCCATGGAGACTGAAATTTAATTTTCTGGAAGTTGCATAAACTTTGGATCACAAACAAGTACCTATACATGTAAGAAGATATTGGGAGAGAATTGATCCATAAAGACAGAGAAGGAGCCTTCGAAAGGAGAGTGGAGGCTGCATTTATACAGGGGAGATTCACAGGAAGTGGAACCAGGAGTATACAGAGGTGGAGGCTGAGATTTCCTGAGTTCTTGAGAGATTGAATTTGACCAAGGCTTGTGTTTCAACCTGTGGTATGACAGGATTGGATTTCAGAGGATGAAACCCTAGTGGTTAAAAATTTTGAAATTTTGAAGGAGAAGACCGGTGATGAAGTATGACTAGAGAGCTCATAAAAGGGCCCTAACTCAGGAACAAATAATCAAGAACTTAATATAAAATATTCTAGAGTCCTATATGGACAATAATGAAACAAAAAAAAAATACATTCAGTGTTGATAAAATGAACATCCTATGGGCTCAAACAATCATACACAACAATGGCCTCTGTGTACAATCATAATAAATATGATTGGAAAACTTGGGTCCTTCAGAAGTGGGTGTGTGAGGATTTGAGAAAAGAAGTATATAAGGTGAATGTTGAGGCTAGGAGCATGAGAGACAAATATTTCAAAACAAGCATAGATAGATATAGATACTCTTTACCTATCAAATCATCAGAATCAATCAGATCTTGAGGTGTGTGTGTGTGTGTGTGTGTGTGTGTGTGTGTGTGTGTTCCCTACTTCAGATCTTCAGATCAACTACTCCTCTTACTCTTAGACCACTACCAACCAACCAAGCAACCAAGCAAGCAAGCAAAAAAAAAAAAAAAAAAAAAAAAAAAGAAACCCCTCCCATGGTTTTTTTTTTGGTCATTGATTGGATTTGAGTTGGCTTCTTGAGATCCCATGACCCTCTTGTTTTCATTATTATTATTATTATTATGATTATTATGATTATTATTATTATTATTATTATTATTATTATTATTATGATTATTATTATTATTATTATTACTATTATTATTATTATTATTATTATTATTTAGGTTCATGGGAAGTTTCTAAGCTCCAGAGAGGTTGATGGAGATTTGATTGGTTGAACCCAATCTGAGGCCTGTCTGCCTGCCTTCTTCTGCTCATCATGCCCATCTCAACCGTCCGTCCGTCTCCATGGGCCGATCAGGATCCAGCCTCACCCACGAAGTGTGGAGTGGTCGGTTGGACAAGCCCAGAAGATCTGTAGAAAAGGATGGGAGTGTCCCCACCACCCGTTCCTTCACCCACTTCCATCAACAAACTGATTCCTGTAGGATAGTAGTAAGTTACAGTTGAGAGTTGGTGAGAGGCAGGCAGAATGACTTCTACTCACTTCCCCTGACACCCCCCTTCCCCCCCCCCTCCCCAGTACAGATCCCACCCGCTTTGGCTTTGATCACCCATCAAAGCTCTCAAGGGTGTGCATGTTTTGTACAGTTCACACTTGGGCCTGCGCTTTTGATGCTGGCCTGGGTCAGCCTGTCTGCTCTCAGTTTGCTCATCCTCACTTCATCTTCAGTACTCGACCAAAAAAAAAAAAAAAAAAAAAAAACACCTTCTCAATCATCATGGTGTGAAGGATTCAAGGTTTCGGACAACCAGCCTCTTGGGGTCCCTTCTCTCTCTCTCTCCTTTCCCTAGATTGGAACCAGGAAAAAGGTCAGGCGGAGCATGTATTATTCATTCAAGAAGATCGATGGAAGGAGGGTGATCTGGATTGGAGGGCGGGAAGACTGATGGGATGAGATATGATGAAAAAAGAAAGTCAAACATTCAAGTCGTGGGAGGGGGGGGGGGGGAACCTTTTTTGTTTCTATCTCTCTCTGTTATCGCGTTCTAGTTTATTGATGAAAAAAAAAAAAATCAAGAACAAACATTGACAAATTCAATTTTTTTTGGCATTCTGGTTCTTTGAGTTTCGAGGTAAAAGAGAGACCTTGATGATTTCTTGGGGTGTGCTTCAACCTAACGGAGACATGGAAGCCCCTGAATCAAAGGGTAACAACACAAGAGCCCCGAGTTGAGTGGGGTTGAGAAGTTATGTAAAACGCAACGATCGGATTCGAAAGACTCAACAGAGGAACAGGAACGATTGGTTGGTCAGTGGGACATCATCGCAACCAGGAGGGTACAGATTTAGATGAAGATCACTGAGGGAAATGTCATTTTTTTTTTCTGTTCTTCGGTCGGGGGAAGGCGGAAGGGCGAGGGAGGGGGAGGATAAGAGAAAAAAAAAAGCTGAAAGGGGTAGGGAGGAGCATGAAAATTCGCAGGAGAAGGATAAGAGATCAGTACTTTTTTTTTTTTTTTTTTGAAAAAAGATGCTTAGAACGATCGATCTAAACGAAGCAAAAAAACAAGAAATCAGAGGGAGTAGGGGGACGGACCTAAGAGACACAGAAAGGCGATATCTTTTGAGTGAAAAAAAAAGGAGCCCGAGGAGATTTCGGGTGTTGTTCTCTTTTTTTTGAAAATGACAAATAACCATGAATAGGTAACGAAAAAAACACTAGGGAAGCAATTGAACCATGTCGTTCACGTCTTCATGATTCGTAGGGACGCATCTAATCTATCGTTTTGTACTCCCACATCCATAAACTTGATATCAGAACAAAAAATAATAATAAAAATATATTAAGCTTCGTTGAGAGCGTCAAAAATTTGAATCCAAGAAAGACCACAATCCCCGGTCAAGACTCTTGCGGACGTTCGACGTTGCATGTACGAATGATTTAATGGTCCGAAAGAAAACAGAACCGGGTTGCCGAGACGCAAAACTCAGTCATCGTCTAGGTAAATGCATAAGTCATCACCGATTTCAAGAGTCCGAACCGATCAGGATGGCTTACGGGTTGTTAAGTTTGAATGTTTTTAGCTTCCCCATTAATCCCATTGGCTTGGTGGATGTGGTCCAGATGAACACCGTTAGATTTCGGCAGGCTGCCGTTCAGATGAATCCCATTCACGGCCGGTTGATGATGAGATGACGGATCATGAACGATCACCGGCTCGGGAGCAAAGAATTTAAATAGGGCCGAATCATCTGAGTCATCGTTAGATTTCCTAAAGTCATTGTTGACGATGTTAACGAGATACCAAGAGTCCATGATCTCATGGAGAAATCGGCAACTCTCGGGTGCTAGATCCTTGTATAACTCGGCCCACTGGTGTCCTAATTCAAACGCTTCATCCTTCCATGCTATAAAGCTGACTAGTTCGACTATAGTGGGTTGAACGATCTCCTTCCCTGGAAAAACTCCCCAGGTGACTGCATTCGGTCCAGGTCTGGTATTATTCGTAATCAAATCTCCTGTTTTGGTGACGGCGTAGTACGTCACATCGGGATCCTTTTCAAGCCTTTGGGTTAATGATTG
Organism: Puccinia polysora; assembly: GCA_025617555.3. Taxonomy (NCBI): domain Eukaryota; kingdom Fungi; phylum Basidiomycota; class Pucciniomycetes; order Pucciniales; family Pucciniaceae; genus Puccinia; species Puccinia polysora. The sequence goes on from CM062638.1 coordinate 12,829,777, forward strand.
AAACTTGTGGGGTGAACAGAAGAATTCTAGGTATGCCTGTTCGGGTTTAAATTTTCAATCAATGTCACAAGAGAGAGACGTTGAGAGAAAGGGGGCCAAAAAAAAAAAAAAAGAAAAAAGAAAAACTCGTCGTTTGAATTCAATCAACCCAAAGAAAAAAAATCTCTCACTTTTTGGTATACGTAACCACCTCTAGGGCCCCAGCCATGAACAGAATCACTACTCTTGACGCCGTCGACGGCAGGCTGACTGTTGATGGTCAAGAACCCCCTTTTGTTGACTTTCACGAGTACGTCTTCGATCTTGTTGGTCTCTTGAGATAGAGGGACGTCACTCCAAGGTAGGTATTTAACTGGTTCTTCGCCTGGTATATGAGCGCCACAATAGTTTGCAAAGATCCTCGCGAGATCCTCGACCGAGGTTGGGAACTTCTTCAAACCCTTCAACGTTTCGATCGTTGCTGGATTAATATTGATTCCGTATCCATCCAATTCTCCATAGGCGGGTGATCTAGAATCACCCCATCTTCCATTCGGAAATTCATCCCATGATTCGGTTCGTGATAAGTACGATTTTGCCCGATTGGCCCAAAATATCGGCCGGATGGACTCAGAACGCCTTTTGCCCGACAATGACTAGCGCATAGAGAAGCGAAACCACGATCAGGAGAAACATGGCAGGTAAGAATCATCCCAAGTTAAGCGAAGGCAAGGATGTGGTAATTGATTAAGAAGTCGAAGACATGACTGGTCCGGACTGACTAATTTCCAAGGTAGTGGATTGGTGATATCTCGAGACGGGTTCAAGTTTAATTCATCCAGAATCATCCTCGTCCCACGCTCGAGGTTCATGGTGTAAAAGTGTAGGATTCGGATCCCAAGATCAGAATTGAGGATCTTGCGACACATATCAGCGACTAGCTTAGTACCAGCTTCACGAACTGCTTGGTCGTCATTTTGAATCGGTTCGAGTTTATCTAAGAAGTACTGAGGTACGATGGTTTTGTTGAAATTGGTGACTCGTTTGAATTGCGTCCAGGATTGGATGGGCATCAATCCTGGTACGACAGGGACCGTGATTCCGGCTGCTCTAATCTGCCGTACCCAGTTGATAAAGATATCGACGTCGTAAAACATTTGAGTGAAGATGAAGTTGGCACCAGCGTCGATCTTTTCCTTCAAGTAGATCGTCTCTTGTTCTTTTGACAGGGTCGAATTTTGATGTCCTTCTGGGAATCCCGCTACGGCGATATCGAAGTGATCTCCATAACTGGCTCTGATGTGTCGCTAACGAGCCATCGATCGAGCCAATATACCAAAGATCGAAAAGGTTGATCAGTTCCGTCGAGGGATTCAAAGCGTCAATTCATACGGACGACCGGAGGTGAAAGATTCGTCTTGGAGCTTGAGAGAGGAAGATATTTACGATCAAATCAATGGCATGTTCGAAGCCACCTTCGGTTGCCGTCCATTCACAAGCGCCTTTTGGTGGATCACCTCTTAAAGCGAGAATGTTTTCGCATCCCGATTCGTAAGCTTCCTGGAGGTTGAAGAGAGCAGGAGAGCGAGGATTTAGTAAGATTCAAAACCGAGACTTGTTGGATGATGGCCCATTTCAAGAAGATGTGGTGGTGGAGAAGGGAATTCGTTTTAGTTAGTGCTTGGAGGGGATGGAAGGAAGAACACCTTTAGAGCATTATCAATCTTTTCCCTCGGCATGTTTGTGCAGGTTAGATGCATGCAAGTTTCGAGACCGAATTGTTGATGGGCAGTTTTGACGAATTCGGTGGTTAAGTTTGAGGTTGAGCCACCAGCACCCCAGGTGATATCAATAAAAATCGGACCCAATTGTGACATTCGATCGATTCTATCGTATAGATTGGCGAGTCCCTGGCCATTTGATTATTATTTTTTTTTTTTTTTTCAAATTCAAGAGTAAAGTGAAACTTATGAGTCAGTATTCTAGTCATATTTTTTTTAGCCCTCTTGTAGTAAGTGGATAAGGACGGGGAGGTAGAAATCTCATACATTGTCAGTTTTTGGGGGGAAATATTCAAACGACCAAGATATTCGGTTTTCGGCTTCGGCTTTTTTTTTTTTTTTTTGGGAGGGGGGGGGGGGGGGGGGGAGACGAGGGCGACAGCACGAATGAAGTGAGAGAATGAAAATGAGTCAGTTTGGGATCGATGGATATCTATGCATTTAATTTATTTCTCAATCATTTTTCTTTTCTCTCTCTCTCTGACTTGTGCTTCTAAATCTAAGGGACTCGACGAATGGTGAGAGGGAATCTGGAGTTGGGGTTCAAGGTTCCTACCCGCAGCGAGTTTTTGAGATATTTTCATCTTGCCGTTCGTTGTTAATCGAGGATGATCGAGGGTCGAATACTCTAGCAAGGGGCTTCAGCTTTTTCTTGTTTTGGCAGGCGGGAGATCTGGAAGGTATATGATGATGATATATGATAGATTTCACCCGATGAACCTCGGCTTGTGAATCTTGATGGCAGTTTCTCGAATTTTTCCTTTTCGACTCGGTAGTCTTCTCGACTTGTTTAGATGAGGCTTGAAGGATAAAAGGGAGTTAAGTTAGAATGACGAACACGACCGATTGGGCCGCCAGCTGTGCGTCGGGGAATGAGGTTATGATGAGTTATAAGGGTGTAAATGATGATGTTAATTATACAATTTGTTGAGACGGTAGGTAGTCAGTAGTTCGTCCACTAGGGTTACCTCGAGTACCCTGAATTTTGGTTTGGGTGGGATTGATGTTGATTTGATGATGGATGAATCTGCCCACTGAATTGCCAATGGTTGTCGATTTAAATAAATAAATATTTATTTATTTATTTAAATATTTAAATATTTATTTGAATATTTAAATATTTAAATATTTAAATATTTATTTATTTATTTATTTATTTATTTATTTATTTATTTATTTATTTATTTATTTATTTATTTATTTATTTATTTATTTATTTATTTATTTATTTATTTATTTATTTATTTATTTATTTATTTATTTATTTAGTTAGTTAGTTAGTTAGTTAGTTAGTTAGGATTTTATTAGTCAACACCAGTTGAGATGAGCGTAGGAGATTAAATTGAGCGATAAGTATTCAAGTTAAATTCGATTGATGACCATCGGCGGATTTTATAGCTTCAAGTTACAGTACTTACTAGGCCTCACGTGCATACTAGTATGTAATTCAAATTGAGGACTGAGTCGTAATATGTCAGATATTCATCCGAGTTTCACTTGGGCGCTACTGTGAATGTACATACCTACGTAAGTGTTGAGGGAAAAACCCATAATTTTCATTCCTTTTTCATAGGATCGCTACTATATATACCTATTCAATTCTATATACATATTCATAACCAAAAGTATGGGTTGGTGAGTTAGGTTAGATACTACCGTGGGATACTCCCAACAGTAAGTACCTATCTATGGATGTATGAGGCGTGTGACTGGTTCAATAGACAAACAAATACATACACATACATTACTGTTGATTTTACTAGTCATAAGTCACCGACGAGCTCATTCTCACTCGGAAACCATTCTAGGAAGTGGGTGTGGGGATGGTTATCCTGGCAGGTAGTGAGTGATGACGAACTGCTGACTAATGATTAACTTGCAGCTTACCTGCAAGACTGAGTGATGGTCATCAGTCGTAATCTCATCCCTCATCAACCTCCCTCCGGTGAGTGTCTAGCCCCTTCCAAGCTGAAAACTCAACTCACCCATGCAAGGAGAAAGGAAATAGAGAAGCATTCGACTAGGATCACTAACCCCATTTCACTCACTCGATCTAAAACCCTATGAGAGATTGAGTTGGAAAAAGTAGAACCAATGATGCTTTCATTTCAGGAAGAAGTCAAGTAATCAACAAGGAGGTAGCAATATGAGAACAAACCATGGAAAGAGATGATCAAGAACAACCCCAATGGAAGATGAATCAATCCAAGCTTGGAGAAAAAAATCAATAAGAGATCTGATTCAAGGAAAAAAATAGTATCTAGAGGTAAAGGAGGACTTTTGGTTAAGTTTTCATAAGCTATTGTAGAAAAAGAAGGAGTCTTAATTTACAGATCGTTTTGGTGCATCCCATACTTTTGATTGTTGTATCCTTCCTTCTGAATCTTGAGAGATGCTAACATCTTGAACTGTTCTATACAAAAAGTGAGTTGATTGAATCAAAAGTTGAGACTGTTGTGCTTCTGATAGGTTGAAGAGCAAACTGGAAGTTGGAAATAGAAGCAGGAAAGATTTGGGTAGATGATGATGGAGATCTTGTGAGTGTTTGAGACTAACTTCTGCACTCATCTTCAATGAGGCAAGGACTTGTTCTGAATTCTAGGTGAAGTGAGAATGAGCCAAGAACCCCAAAATTCAGTCTTTAAAGGTGTTGGGATTTTGATTGGGATCTCCCAAAAACATAGCCAGGGAGAAACAGATCAAAGAATATCATTCAAACTGAAGAAAAGGAATAGAGAGAATCACAAAAACAAAAACAAAAACAGAGTGACATACTTCAACATCACTCACAAAAGTGAAAGCTGATTGAACTGAAGGACAGAATTGATTTATCTAATGCTTGAAGGGTCAAATTTGAATGTGGATGAGAGAATCATTCATCAAATCATGATTCAAAAAATTTAAAAGGTAAATCCACAGAGCTTTGGTTGGAAGCCTTGGTCAGAGTATTGAGAAGCATGGACTCAGAAGTGATGAATTTAATCTTGATTTCAATCTTTTTTAAATAAGCTCCTAAGGTTTTTGTCTTAATACTGATGTAATCTGATTTTGAATCAGAACAAAATCTCTTAATCTTATCATCCAGAACTTTTTATATCTATCAGATGAACTGGAAAGGCAAAGGAATCTTTCCACAGCTCATGGATTAACGAGTGAAGCCAAAAAAACTTCAAGATGTGCACTCAAGACAACCACAAGTTTGAACTTGGTAGAAGAGTTGGGGATGAACCTTTTCTTCATGATTGAATAACTACAGGGTAGTTCCTTTGAATGAAAAAATAAAGCCAGTTTGAAAGATTTGATGTTCTGGATTGTCTCCCCAGGTTTCACTTCTGAAGCAAACAAGACGTTTTGAGATTGAATTTGGTCCTAACATGAGTGAAATACATTTGATCTCCAAGAGTTATTTCAAAACGTCCAATACCTAATTCCAATGTGTGAATTTCCAGGTTTGATAGTGTAAAAATCTACACCATTAAGAAAAAATGATCACTTGATTAAAATTGAGATATGTGAGGAAAAAGGGGCCCTTTGTGCTCTGGTGTGTCAATTGTAATCAAGTGATCATTGTTTTTTTCACGGTGCTAGGCTAGAGACTGCAAAGCTTATGTCTGGATGACACAAGCTGGCTATGTGATTGAGTCTTCCAATTGATTATTATTAGTTCAACAATTTAAGTTACAGAAATTCCTGACAGTCTTCATGGGTTGTTTCCTTGAGATGAAAACAAGGAATAAATACATTCTTAATTTAATTATAATCCTTTAAATTCAGAAGATTTATTAGGTTTTGATATGAAGTGAAATTGATGGATGAATCAAGCCATGTTTGCTTATAAATTTCATTCCAAGCAGGGTATTGAGTAGGTGTGCAGAAGATTCTTAAAATATTACTAGGAATAAATATTTGGATTTTTAGTGTTTACCAGAAACAATCAAGTTATTGGAATAGAAGAAAATGACTGAAGATACATCATTGCCTAGGTAAAGGCAAGGTTTGCTTTTGAGCTTGGTGAATAATTTGGATTTGATCCAATGGTTGAGGATTTTGTACCATATTCTTAGAGATTTTTTTTAAATTTTAGATTTTTTTAAAAAAATTTAGATATTTGTTGGTTCTTTTGAATCCTATAGGTGTTTTAATGTACACCTTGATTTCCAGTTTGGCTTGCAGAAACAACTATTGAAACTTGAACTGGAGTATTTACAGGTTGAAAACCAAAGTCTAGCTTGGAAACACTTGAAGAGAGGCATATTTTCCTGTAGGTGCATAATTTTTCAGATAATAAAGTCCATATTTCTAGGAATATCCTTAAACACAGAGCCTGTTCTTGTAAGTTGGTGCTTCTCTGCACATGTTTTATTTAATTATTTATTTTGATTCAAACACATGTGTATTTAAAAATATGAATAATTCAGAGGATAGAAGGCCTAATGGATGAATGGGAAAGTTCTAAATGATCAACTATTAACCACTAGGAGGACAAAATTAGCTTTATAAATTAAATCAATGGCTAAAATAGGACCAGGATCTTGATCATTGTACATAACAATCTAATAGTCATAGTATGTAAACAGAAGTAGCCAGACCGAAATGGGAATGGAAAAATTAAAAAAGGAAACAGCCAAATAAGGAAGAGGATGAATTCACAATGGCAATGGCCAGTTAGAGTTTTCAAAAGCCAGATAAAAATCAGAAAAAGCCAGAAAAAAAGGGATTCATTTGTTGATCAGGCACCAGTATCAGCTGACCTACTGAAGATAAGAGGGATAAAATATAATTGAATTAAAAGAAACCTTGATGAAAATAGATATGGTCTAAATAAAAAGATGCCAGATTTTGGTACAGAGAAAACATTGAATGTGGATTTTAGACAAAATTCTAGGTTTTATTAGTTGGTTCAGATATCCAAAACATTCAACTAGCTCTTGAGTATTAGTTATAATAATATTAATGAGTCATTCCAACCCACCAACTTGGCTAATACTGGGCATCATCATTAAAACTAGATATTTGAATGATACATCAGAGTTGAATTTTGGCATGAGGAATTTCAATAGATACCCAGATGATTTAATATAGAGCAGCAGTTAGCGGAATAAATTTAATGAAGGTGAATTTACAAGCCAGTATAAAGTTAAAGCAAAATTGATAATTTGTGCCAAAATAACAATCACAGATCATTTTCATTTAGGTCCTTCAGAGAAAAACCACTCAGGAAAAAGTGGATTGACTTGCAAAAGGGAAATAACGTTGGATGTTGGGTGTCTGTGATAGAAAGATGAAGATCAATTGATAGGCATTAACTAGCTAGTTTCAGGAGGAGAGAAAATGTTTTTATCCATAAAGATAATATAAAAAAGTAGGATTTTGATTAGTAAAGCAAGTTTGGAGTTGTTAGATCAAAGGCTAGATAAAAAAATGGTTTCACAGGGAAATCATCAAGTTCATGAGGAAAATAAAAAGATTTTTTGAGAGTTGTTGAGGCAATGTTTCCTTGAAAGGGCTAAATTCATTCTCAAAAGAAATCACTAAGACCATGCCAATTTTAACAATTGATGGGATTTCCAGAATTCTTCTTCCTAAAATCATTCCAAAAGTAGCCATTGGTGTGATGATAGTAAGACAATTAGTATATTCACACCAACTGGCATGCTTTCCCAACCCAGGAAGGTGTTGAGCCTTTTTAAGTTTTTCAGTAGTGCCGTGTGATAAAACACCAATTGATGGTGTCTTGGGCCCCCAAAGGTCTTGAAATATTAACTGAGGCCTTAAAGGGGTAAATTAAGGACTCCAGACCCTTTGTGGGATCTGTCTGGGGTAGAAAATTTGGAGAATTAAAAATATGGACCCCAATTTAGTAAATGTTACATTTAGAAGTACTATAAACATTGATTTATTGTGAGGAATTGAAATATTACCTCAGATTTTTTTAAAAAAAAACTTGATCCAAAGTAAGAAAAATTACAAGAATTAATTTTGTTTAGACAAGATGGAATATTTCCAGGGGAATTTGAATGCCTTTGGAAAAAAAATTAAAAAAACTACTAAAAATTCTAAATATATCTATCTTATGCTGGGATTTTAGATATTTTTGAAATTCTGAAAGTAAAAATATCATTGAATACATAAATATTTATAAATAAATAAAAAAAATATGAAAAAAAAGGTTTTATTGAAGAAAACTGAATGATTCTGAGAGAATTTAAATACATTTTTACAAAAAATAAATAAATAGAAGGGTAATGTTAAATTCAAAGCTCCAGTCATGTGGAAGACGCGTAGGGCCCCTCAATGCTTGGGGGCCCATACACTCATTCCTCCAAACGGTTTTTCTAAACAAGCGCAACACCTAGAGAGTCACATACCCCCCATAATGGGATTTTTTGATTTTTTACCCCTTTACAGAACCATATTATTTATTATTTATTATTTATTATTTATTATTTATTATTTATTATTTATTATTTATTATTTATTATTTATTATTTATTATTTATTATTTATTATTTATTATTTATTATTTATTATTTATTATTTATTATTTATTATTTATTATTTATTATTTATTATTTATTATTTATTATTTATTATTTATTATTTATTATTTATTATTTATTATTTATTATTTATTATTTATTATTTATTATTTATTATTTATTATTTATTATTTATTATTTATTATTTATTATTTATTATTTATTATTTATTATTTATTATTTATTATTTATTATTTATTATTTATTATTTATTATTTATTATTTATTATTTATTATTTATTATTTATTATTTATTATTTATTATTTATTATTTATTATTTATTATTTATTATTTATTATTTATTATTTATTATTTATTATTTATTATTTATTATTTATTATTTATTATTTATTATTTATTATTTATTATTTATTATTTATTATTTATTATTTATTATTTATTATTTATTATTTATTATTTATTATTTATTATTTATTATTTATTATTTATTATTTATTATTTATTATTTATTATTTATTATTTATTATTTATTATTTATTATTTATTATTTATTATTTATTATTTATTATTTATTATTTATTATTTATTATTTATTATTTATTATTTATTATTTATTATTTATTATTTATTATTTATTATTTATTATTTATTATTTATTATTTATTATTTATTATTTATTATTTATTATTTATTATTTATTATTTATTATTTATTATTTATTATTTATTATTTATTATTTATTATTTATTATTTATTATTTATTATTTATTATTTATTATTTATTATTTATTATTTATTATTTATTATTTATTATTTATTATTTATTATTTATTATTTAGTGGAGGCTACACAACTTGATTTTAGTTGTTTAGCGTGCCAAACAACTCAAGTGAGAAGTGTAGCATGCCACACAGCCCATTTGAGTTGTGTAGCATGCCACAGGGCTCATTTGAGTTGGGTAGGGTGCCACACGGCCCATTGAGTCATGTCCACAACTCAAAGAACCATGAATTCAACATTTCCCTAAAAAAAACCTACATATATATATTTCATGAAGGGAAATAAAATATATTTCAAAATTTATAAATAAGCTTCATAAAGTAAAAAAAAAAAAAAACATTAAATATAAAAAATTGATTTCTTTGAATAAGAATTTATAATTCTAGTGGGATGTAAATACCCTATACCAAAAAAAAAATACATATAAAAAGGAAAAATATACTTATTGTGTGAGGAGAAGACAAATATTTTTAAATATTTCAACAAGGAATTCACTGATTAATATAATAAAAAAGATAGCATAAAAAATCATTTTTCTTGAATAAAAACTGATACTTCATGCAATTCAAATATACTTTAACCAAAAATAAAGCAACATGGAATTTTGAAATATAGAAATATTGAATGAGCATAATTCAACAATCATGAAAAATTAAAAAAGAAACTGCATCAAGTGCAAAAGTAATCAAATAAATATCAATTTTGATATTTCTTTCATTGTTTTTGCACTTGATCAAGTTTCATTGGAAACATTCATTAATATTTGAATTTATATCATTATAAATTTGTATTTTTCATTTTTTAAATTTTTCTATTTTTGATAGAGGGATTTTAAATTCCATCAGAACTGTTGATGTCTTTTAAAAGAAATAAATTGCTGATTTTATAATCATTACTAGGGTGTACAAAGCCATCTGGGTTCCTGGAAAAGTTTTGGTTTTTTTTTGTAAATCACATGTGGCGCCCAAACAACCCAGCTTGGAGCCCTGTCAAGTGCAAGTTGGCATATGGCCAATTTGGCCTGGCACCTTGCCAAGTTGGTTTGGGAATCAATCAAAGCTGGGTGCTTTGACCCACCAAATAGGAAAAATAAAATAAAAAGAAACAATGGTTGAAATTTGTGGTGATGAAGGCTGGTCATTTTGGTGAAGAAAGCTGTGACCTGGGCCAAGACAAATTTGGTTGGGCACCAAGTTTTTACCCCTGCAAGCCTAGCCCAATAAATCCCTCTAGGTGCCCAACCAATTTCCACTTGGTGCACTCCAAGTCAAACTTGGAAAGGCACCCAGTCAGCCTTTATACACCTCTTTTTTCTCAATGAAGTATTTTTTTGAATTTTTCAAAAAAAAAAAAAAAAATTCTCCTCATAAAATAGGTATATATGTAGATTCTGTTGGGGTCTTTTCAAGTTTGATATAAGTTATTTAAATGAAAATAGAAATATGAATTCTTATTCAAAGAAATAAATTTTTATATCCAATTTTTTTGGGTTTTTACTTGGTTAAGCTTATTTTTGAATATTTCAAGATATTGCAATTCCCCTCATGAAATAGATTTATGCAGCAATTTTGTATTCTGTTTATGTTTGGTAAAAAGGTATATTTCATCAGAAATAATCAATTTTCTTCAAAGAAATCTGCCTTTCATATTTTTTATAATTTTTAATGCTCTTTATGGTATTTTTGTTTAAATACATGAAAATATTCCAATTATCCTCATGAGATAAGTATATGCAGAATTTTTTTATGTTTTATAAATTTTGGTCCAAAGGTATTTATATTCCACTGGAAATTTTCCTTTTTATGGAAATAAGAAAATTTTTTATCATTTTTATTTTTTTTTGCTCAATTGGATGAAGTTTTTTTTTTTCAAATCCAAGGTTGGTTTTTAATTTCTTGAAAAAAATTGATATTTATTGCATTTTAAAAGATTAAATTAACTCAATTAGTGCCTATATTTGTATTTTTACATATTAAAACAAAAAAGGGTGATGATAAATTCACAACTCTCAGTTGTTTGGGCGTGGTGTAAGGCCCCACAAAACCCAATCAATGTGAGAGAGGCCAGTATATGTGAGAAATGAGAGGAGGCCTTGAGCAGGGAGTGACTGGTGCTGGCGCTGGGATGTCCCATGGAATTACATGTTGACCAATTGGCCTTGAGGGAGTGGCTTGACAGATTGGGTGATGGGCATGTCCAGGAAGGTGTGGCATGTACTGAACTGGAAGTATGGGTTTTCCAGCTAGTAGTATGTAATAGGGATATACAGTATGTGACCAGATAAATTTCTCATACTAGAAGGAGAGATGGAGGATACACCAAGCCATTGAGAGAGGTGGAGATCCTGGGAGATTTTCAAGGACCTGCAGGGTATGCAGGGAGGTACTTCAGGAGGTGAAGATGGTAGATTCAGGGGTAGAGGTTTATTGTACCAAGGGTTGAGAATGACTGAGGAGACTGAGTATAGAGAGTCAAGCTGTGTTTATGACAGTGCCCCCCCAGAAGAGGAAGGGGCAGCTCCTGATGCCCATAAGAAAAGGTGAGAAGCAAGTTGATTTCATCACCATGCCTGATTTGTTCTTCCCTTAACATTATCCATCACCATCAACACCTGTCAAATGTCCATCCCTTTCATCTTAAAACAGATCACCCACTGAATACCTCACCATGGAGAAGACTAATGGCTACTATCCTGTAAACCAATAATTCCCTCCCTGCTCCAGATGCTTAGAGACAGACAAGATCTGCACCACCAGTATCACCCTCAATTCTGGAACTTTTGAACACTGTAGGAGGTGCAAGAGGCCCTTTTCTGGAGTTACTAAAGCTGGAAGGAAGGTTCTTGGACCAGTTGTATGGGTGAAGGAAAATATTGGACCAAAGTTTGAATTGAAAGAAGCCCCAGAGGACTCGAGTGTTTTGTTGGGCCTTTCTAGTAGGGTAGGTCCATTGGATGCTGAGTGGTTCTTATATCCCAGGCACTCTTTAAACCTTATAAATTTGTGCCATAACTTGAGTTTATATATTCACACTTTTTTGTACTGGCACAAATTTTTAAGGTTTACACACCCTTCTGGGGTGTAAAAACACACAAGAAGGAATCAATTAAATAAAAAATTACTATAATCCAACCCTTCTTTAAAAACAGGGGTAATTTTGAGGGTGTTATTTTAGCCAGGGCCTAATAGATAATTGAGAATGCACAGGAAAATAAAGGTGAAAAAGAGTCTTTTTGAAGGTTACCTGGAATTATTTTAACAACTCTAAAAAATCTAAAGCCTATTTATCAACCAAGTCTGAAGTACATGGTTGATTATTTGAGGAAATGGAATGGATTCCAATACTTTAATAAAAAAATCATGACATGAGTAAAAATTTGAATTTAAGATTCAAATATTGATTGCAGGTGATGACTGATATTTATTAAAAGTAAATTTCATTGATTTTGGTGTTGAAATGAGTAAGAAAAATGCACTATTTTTTATGTTGCTTCTGATTAAGTTTCTTCCTTTTGATTTTAGAGGAGATATTGAGTTGGATGAAATATATTTTCAAGTTTTCCTTCAAAAAATAGAACTTGAATCCTGAATTATTGCAGTTTCTCACTTATAAAAATGCAATCTCCTGCAAAAATTGAGGAGAAACTTCCCATAACTCAAATCTAACCAGTATAAAACACTATTTAATTAAATTAAAGTGATAATATTCATTAGTAACACAATAATAATAAATATATCATCTTATCTTTGCCAATGTGACAAAAAAATGAAATGCAAAAAATATAAATCCTAAATAATGTGGCCTGGGGGACCAGGGCTAAGAAAAAAAAAATTCTGCCTCTGAAAGTTTGGTTTTTAAAATACATTATCTCATCCAACTCCTGGGAATCCTGCTTGTTGCTTGGTGAAATGACTGATTTGGAGAGGTAATTTGCACATTGTGCCTGTCTGAATTTAAGAAATTTGGTTCTCAGAAAGTACTTTAGATATTTGTGATTGGTTAATATCTTGAAAGGTTTAATAAGACCTAAAGTTCATGCACACCATTTCTTCAAGCAACACACAATTTGAAAAATCTTCTTATGATTAATTGTCTAATTATTCTCAGCTGAATGCAACTTATAATCTTAAAAAGCCACAGGATGAAAAATGTTGGAAGAATTTGAAAATAAGGAAATGAAACCTTCAATAGTGCATTTCATTGCATCTGTTTTAAAAATAGTGCAAGCTAGCTTGTTGAAGTGATAAAGGATAGGTGCCATGTTTAATTATTTCTTCAGAGCTTGGAAATCCAAAGCAGATTTTTTTATGAAAGAAAAAGGATCATATTCTTAAATAAGGCTGGTAAAAATAAAAATTATTTTGGCATAGTGATGGATCAATTTCCAATTGAAATTACTAAAGGCAAGAACCATGTTTAAATTATGAACTGAAGATGGTGCTTTACAGTCAAACATGCACTGGAATTTAGCAGGGTCCAATCAAATAGCCTCTATAAAAATTACTAAACCAAGGAATTGGAGGGTGCTTTTTTGAAACTCACACGCGTAAATTTTGGAAAATATATTTTTCTTCCAAATTCCTTAAAAAATTCTCAAAAATGGGAAATTTAATATTCAAGGTTCTTTGAGTAGACCATTTTATTTTCAAGATAAAGTAGAATTTACTTATCTCAAAGAACAAAGAAAACATAATTGAAAATATTTTTCACAGTAGAAGGGGAATTTAAGGTACCAAAATTCATCAAATTATACTCATAAATTTCAAAAGAAGGCTCTCATAAAAGTCAAAGAATCATGTCCTTCAGCAAATTGAATCAATTTATGGTTTCCCAAAAGGTCTAACTTTGAGAAATAAGTACCTCAATTGAAGAGAGTGAGGAGAAGCAGCATAGGTGAGAACTTATAGGAAATAATGTTGATTAACTGATTCAATTCCCTACAGTCAACACAGAGAAAAAGGCTACAATCTTTGATTAGAAAAAAAAAGTACTGGAAAGAAAGTGGTTGAATTTCCTGAATGAAGAAAACCAATTGCTAAATTTTCCACAATTTATTCCTGATGCACAGCAAATTTCAGCTTTGGGAGAGAGACAAGATCTGGAGGAGGAGGTCAAGAAATCTTGAACTTATGATAATAAGGATGAGACAGAGGAATGTTATCTGCTTTGAAAGCTGAAAAGAAATCAGTTTATTCATGATAAATGGGAATTGAAGACTCTCAACTGATTTCTAAATCTTAAATTTTGTAATCATCTTTGAGAACATGATTCAAGGTATTAGATTGATGAGAAAGGATTAAGTGGATAAAAATAAAAAATTTAGTAGATGCCTAATTATCTTTGAAGAATCTGGAAAGAATTAACTTGGAGAGGTAAGAAATAAATCATAAATTTGAACAGGGGAATTGGTGATGGAATTCAGGATATTGAAAATCTCTTGACAGAAAAGTTCAACCAATTAATGAATGTGCCAGGTAGGCTTTTTAATTTATGGTTGAAGGAAAAGAGAACCTTGGGGATTTATTTTTTGAGGTTTGTTTATTCTTTATTGAAAATTAGCATCAGGATTCCAATGCGCTAGGAATTAATGTTCCATTCCAGGTATTTCTACAACAAACAAATCTCATTTGAAGCTGGCAAACCTGGAAAAGGCCCAGGATGAAATTAAACCTTCAAATTGCTAAAATGGTTCCTTTTGTAAAAAAAGGCATCATTCTAGCATTTGTTTGTTAAATTCAAGCTTTTTGCATGGTAACCATTATTGTTTTACTGTATTACACCTTCTGGAATTATTTTTAATCCCTGGAAGGAATTTAAATCTTTAAAATACACTGCAATACCAAAAAGGCATCAAAATAGACAATTAAGGGTTTACACACCTTTTTAAGGTTTTAAAGAGTTCCTGGGGTGAGAAAACACACCTTTTTAGGGGTTTTTTTGCCCCCCAAGGCCTTAAAAAATTAATTGGGGCCCTGGGGGGCTAATACAAGGCCTCCAGACCCCCTGTGGGGTCTGTCTGGGTAGACCTTTTTGGAGAATCCAAATAACAACACCAATTAAGTAAATGTGCTATTTAAAAATAAAATGAATATCAAGTTTTTGAAATAATTCAAACATGACCTCAGATTTGAAAAAAAAATCCATCCAATGAAAGAAAAATATGAAAATCTTAACACCCATCCTGAACCTATACTCTTTCCACGTTTTATCAAAAGGTGAGATTTTCAAATAATCTTTGAAGGAAACTCCCTCTTTCCTGATTCTCTTGGCTATGAAATGAAATTCATCCAGGAAAGAAATAAAAACAGAAGAATTTCAATTTACAGTAAATTCAACAGGGAAAAATGTTAATGATTGTGCCTAAGAGATCCAGACTATTGGGAATTCATTAATATTGTTAAGCACATAAACCAAATGAGAAAAAATAATCCAATGCTTTGTGGAAAACTTCACAAAATCAGAATAAATGCTTTCTAAAACTTCATAAAAAGAAAAGGGGAAATGCTAAATTTGCAACCTCACAACCTAAAAAGGGTTGTGTGGCAATATTCACAACTCATTTTTGGTTGTAAACAGCCTCTCCCAACTTGTCTCAGTTGTTAACGGCCGCTCAAGTTTTATTTTAGCTGTGAGCGCCCGCTCAAAACTCATTTTAGTTGTGAACAGCCGCTCAAAACTCATTTTAGTTGTGAAAAGCCACTCACAACCCAAAATGGGTTGTGAGCCGCCGCTCATGACCCATTTGTCAAAAAAACAATTAAAAATTAAAAATTTTTTAAAAAAAAGATGATGATGATGAAAAGACATCAAAAATAAAATAAAATAAAATAAATAAATAAAAATAAAAGTAAATAAAAATAAATAAAGGGCCCATAAATTAAAATAAATAAATAAAAACAAAAACAGATAAATATTTTGATCTCTTAACAAAAACACCAAAAAATGAAAAAATACAAGTAAGTTCAACTTGACTAGCCCTAAAGTAAAGGTGACCAAAAATAGAAGTTCAACTTGACTAGCCATAAAGTAAAAGTGCCAAAAATACAATTCAACTTAACTAGCCCTAAAGTAAAAACACCCAAAAAAACAAGTTCAACTTGAC
The DNA here is from genome assembly GCA_025617555.3 of Puccinia polysora. NCBI lineage: Eukaryota > Fungi > Basidiomycota > Pucciniomycetes > Pucciniales > Pucciniaceae > Puccinia > Puccinia polysora. Next base: position 12,845,920 of record CM062638.1, read on the forward strand.
TAGCCCTAAAGTAAAAACACCAAAAAAAAGTTCAACTTGTGTTAAGCTGATCCCATCAAAAGAAGTAAAAATACCCCTTTTGATGGGATCAGCCCAACACAAGTTGAACTGAATTACCAATAAAATCTCCCTCAAAACACTCAACAGGATTATGTTAACTCAAAACACTAAACATAACAATGTTCAAAATGTGATAACCCTTTATATTGATAGAATTACAAGTAAGAATGTTAGACCAAAACCAAATGATGAAATTAAAATGATTTCTATAAATTAGAATAAAAATTGAGTTGATCTTTGAGGTAATAAACCCAACCAGAGGCTTTTTTAGAAATCATGGAACATGGTTTGGAAACTATGGGTGGGATTGGAATCACATCTCCCTTAAGTAAAATCTGGAACCAATGGTTATTATTAAAAAATGAAATGAATATTGGGTCTGATGCTTCTTTTACACCCATTTTCATAGGAGTAGTACAACATGAATCAAATTGGATGAAACATATTGGTCTTCCATAATTATCAGCTATTATTTGACCCATATCCAACTTTGAAAGCCATTTTGAAGAGGGAATCTTTTCATTTATGTCATTAACATCAAGTATATTTTCAATCTTTTAAACATCTTTACTGCCACCAAGGATCTTAAAATAACACATCTTATCTTTCCTCAATGTTTCAATCAATTTCTTTTGTACATAAAACCATCCATGCTTATCATACCCAAGTGATTTTGCAATGACTCTAAATCCACAATTCCCATCACCAACTGGATCCCAAACCTCCCCCAAGAGCTTATGTAAGTTCTCATGTATTTGATTGAGGTAATTTGCTTTTAGTTCCTACAATAAAAAATTACTTAGTCAAAATTATAATCTCATTAAAGGAAACAAAACTAACCAACAATGAGCTTCTGTTTGAATTGGCCATTTCTTCTTCTTCCTCCTTTGAAAAGGATTCTGATCCCAACAGAATGGATCTTAATGAACTTTCAGTCTCTTCCACTAAAATATGAAATTCAGATGAAGAGCCTTCCTTGCACTACAGAAATCGTTTTCCCATCAGTTCATTAAACCATAAAAATGAAAACTTCTAAAAATAAAAGACTTTCCATCTTTGGTCTTTTTGCTCCCCTTTTAACCCTTTTCCCCCTCTTAATTTCTCTTTCAACGTGTTCAAATTTTCAAATTTCGCAACAAGTTGCTTTCAATTTGGGTCAAAAGCAGCTGGAACTTAACACCTTTGGCTCAAGCCTTGGATTTGAAATCAAAGTGGCTGTACCCTTGAGCATTGACCTTAGAATCCTCAACCTAACTTATTTAGGCTGTTCCCTATACATGGAATTCCACTTGTTAAAAATTTGAGATTCTTCATCAAGCCCTGGATCTCTTTCAAAATTTCAAAAAACAAAAAATAATGAAGTTGTCAATCAAATAATTAATCTGTCAATCAAATAATTGGTACCCTCCCAAAAAACCCACTTAATTCATTGGAAGGGTCATAGTCTAACTGCCACTGAGGATGAACATCCTCAGGAAAAACAGATCCTCTTGATGCTACAGGTTCAACTAGAATGTGGGAACATGGCAAGCCCATTTTTTTAATAAGAATTTGAGATGAACTTGCCATCATGGTTGTGCTTTAACTTTTAAAATTGTTCCCAAATGAGTTTAATTGCCTTAATCAACAATTTCTATCCCAAAGGTAACAGTTCTGTTGGAATAAATGTTCCTAAATTCATTCAAGAGTTTTTAAGTGATGCATGGACTGATTGAATTTGTATTTCAATGTTTACTTCAAGGTGTTTCCACACATCCAAAATGTTCCCCAAAGATCCAAAAATTAATTTTTTGAAAGTAGCATGGGCCCCTTCTACCCAAGACGTTGTTTTATTTCCAAAGTCAGGGTTAACACAAGTCCAGGCCATTACAAATGTCTATTTGATAGGAAAATATTCTTTTCCATATACTCAAGTACATCCTCACAGTCTTTCAAGGAACACTTTATACAAGTTTCAAAGTAAGCAAACCCACTAGAGATCAATAGAAGAAGAAATAAATTGGCATACTATGATTTATGCATCATTAACTTCTGCCTCCCCTTTGGTTTTAGAGGCCCCATACTTTTCCCACAGAGTCATAAAAATTTTCCATCCTTAATTGTAATTACTGAAGCTTCCTTTACAGTTTGCTTGAATATTTTTAGACATGTGCCAGGAAAATGACTGTCTGGATGACTCAGTGAAACTATGTTCTATAGCACAAATCAGAGTTTTTTCAAGGTCTGTCACAAAGACTTTGGGAAGCCTCTTGGGATCATAAGCCAAATCCTTTAATTCATTCAAACCACAACTTTAGAACTCATCTTTTTATTTTGTTATAAAAACAAAAGCCTTTGTAAAATTTTTCTTGTTGGCTGTCATTCCTACAACATGCAATAGAGGAATGTTGTACCTATTTGTTTTATAGGTACAATCCAACAAAGAAATATGATGGAATTTTTTCCAAAGTTTTATAGACTCAGGATCAGCCAAGATAAGGGCCTCTAACTGAACCTCTCCACCAAATTTGAACCTGGAAACCCACTGGAATTCCTGGAGCATTTCCAATAGAACATCCATAACACCTTCCCTATCCATTTCTCCGTCCTTTACCTTCTGCTTAGTGTTATAGATTGTTCTATTATCAATTTATTCTCCAACATCAATCTTGCTCAATTTACTTTTAATTTTCACCTTATTGAGCCCATCTTTCATGCCTTCTTTAAGTAGATCCAAGGCTTGCCCAGAGATTCTACTCAGTTGAGTATGCACTGAAGGGACTTTGGATGGCTGATGATTGTGTAGGTCATTTCTAATGGAGAGATTCCACATGGCATCTGCTACTTTCCAACTTGCACCAATCATGGATTTAAACCCAAACTTCCTGGTGTGAGTTTTCCTCCGACGTTTGGTGAGGCATGGCCCTTCATAAACCCAAGATATGTAACATGCTAGATAAACATATTCATATTTCCTTGAATTGAAAGTTTTCAATGCATAGCCATGCATGGCTTCCCATTTTTGACAATAAATCTTGGCTTATTTCCTACTAGAAAAGGCTCTCACAGGGGGATTGTCAAGCGGTTCTGGCACCCCTTAGTTACATTAGTATTTTTCAATTGAAATCCTTCTCAGTAAAATGACATATGAAATGTGACCCACCACCTTTATTCAATTCCAGTTGTGAAGAAACATCTTTTTCCTCAATTGCAACCCTAGATGAGGATGCAATTGGGGCTTCCAATGTTTTCTTTTCCAAATCCCTAACCAAATCCCAAGAATTGAAAGCTTTGTTAACAACCCTTTCAACTAAGTCTGTTAACACTGCCATGTTTAAACCAGGAGGGCTTGCGCTTGCCACTGTTCTCATAAACCAAAAAAATTCAACAGCAATTTAGTATTCAATCCAATCTTGAATCCAACAACTCCAAAAGTCTACTCACTTTTGGGTTGAGAAAAATTAATTTATCCAACAGGCATGTGTTGTGTGTGTACGCGGTTTGTGTCAAGAGTTTATTTTGCGAATAGGCAGAGTTTTTGATTCCAAAGTTCAAATTTTCTTTTTGTGCTCCAATAATAGTCCCACATAGTATGCCAGATCCCCAAATTTGGTTTGAAAGCACTCAAATGTGGTCCAGGGGTGCCTAGGTACCCCAAATCCTCCCTCAAATGACCCATTTGGGCGGGGGAGAAGTAGCCCAAATAGGCCAGGAAAACACAAGAAACCCCCAATCACAGCTTGCGCATACTATGGGGTTTTGCAAAGCCCCAATTTAAACCCTTTAGAGGTTGCAGTTCTCCAATTGAAATATGAAAGGGGTTGTGATTGTTTTTTTTGCAACCCCCTGGGGGATGTGCAATTTGGGAGAAACTTGGATTGCTTCTTGTTGGGCTGTGAATTGCCATTTGAAACCCATATGGTTCTTGAACGGCAATTGATGCCTTTTTGCAACCCTGAGGTTGAGAATTTAACCTTTCCCAAAGAAAAGGGATCACCAAATTTGTTCCAAAGACCTTGATAAAATTCCTTCTTTCTTTCTGCTTCCAATCTGGATTTGTTTCTGACATCTGGGAAACTTCCCTCAAGCTGATGAGCCACAGAATGGTAAACAAAATTACCATCTCTTGGGGGTTGTAGAAAGATTCAAAAAACCCACTTGGAAGCTGAGAAATAAATCTAATCCTCTTTGCACCAAGAGTAATGTAGGAATTTAAAGATGATTGAAATTGGATAGAGGGATTTGAAGATGGTTCAATTGGCATAGAATAACTTGAACATAAAGGAAATGGTTTCATGGCTTCCTTGAACTAAGCCTGCAGGCTCTTTTCAGTAGAATTGGAAATTCAAGATTGAGATTTAAAGTTTAGAATTTTTCTTTATGGATTCGGATTTTATTCTCTCATAGTTTTTTTTCTTTATTGTCACATTCTTCCCTGATGGCTTGGATTTTCCTTCTTCTCAATTCTTCTATTATTTTTTCCAATTCTTCTATTATTTTTTCCAATTCGTCTTTTTAATTTGAATTTTCCCTTCCCTTCAGATCTTGATAATTTTTTATCTGAATCTTGTCTTTCCTTCAGAACTTTGGAAATTTTTTTATCTAAATCTTTTCTTTCCTGCAGATTTTCAGAATAATTTTTATCTAAATAATGTCTTGCCTTCTGCTGATATTCAGAAAATTTTTTATTTGAATCTTGCCTTGGCTTCAGATATTCATTTTTATTCATTTCCCTATCTAATCTTTCACTTTTTTCAGCTTCTCTCTGGATTTTTTCATAATTATCTTCACAAGAAGCTCTCCCTTTTCCCTCTTTTATTCAAGAAAACATACTCATATTTTCCTTTTCCTGCAGTGTGATTTGAATCTCAGAATTACTTTTTCTTTCACTGTCCTCTTCCTTCCTCATCATTTAAATCTTCATTTGTGTTTTCCTTATTTTTTATTGAAAAATATTTTCTCTAATTTAAGACAATGAAGGCTCCCTTATTGTTGAAGAATTACTGGTAATTTGATCTGGGTCTGGGGGACTTCTCCTTATGGGTTCCAGAGGCTTAGGACTGCAAACTTTGTGTGACTTGTAGCTTCCAGAGAGAAACACCTCCATTTGTTCCAAAACCTGGAGTTTCCTATCTTCTGGAAGATTCCAAAAACTGCCACAAATAAAATTCAATCTTTCTTCACACTTTCGAAACAAAAATGAATATCCTAAATCATCATATCCAGTAGTCACATGAAGATGCCACTGTTTTTTAAGGTCATTTTTGTCAAGTTTCCTTCCAGATTTCTTGATCTCATGTAAACTATGACTGAAAGAGATACCCATAGACCTGCAGAATTGTCTTGTGCATGAAGCTTCTCTTGATTTAGGGATATTGGAATATTTTTATTTGCATTTAATAAATTTGTAATGAAATATTTTCTTGTGAAAATTATTGAATAAATCAAGGAAATTCATGAATATTCAAAGATTGGCTAGCTATTGTGGTGTGTGATCTCTTTTTTTTTGAATCAATATTTAACTTGTGATACTTCCATGAAATGTAAAAATATCACCAGTTGAATTAATCAAGTAGGATCTTATGGAATAATGGGCATCTTCAGCCCTTGAAATAGTTGTATTTCAAAGATCCAAGTGGTTTGAATTCCACAGGGTTATTTTTTTATCACACTTGATACAGAAATCAATGATATGCCATGATAACTGCTAGTCTGATTCCAGGAGGGACTACAATCTGTACCATTTAGTGTTAACATTAAGCAATATTTTATTTCAAGACTAAAAAAAAAAACAAATTTTGAGAAGGAGATTTCAGGATATTAGGGTGTATAAAAGTTAGAAAAACCCCCATTAGAAAACCTCCATTTTTTTTGAAAAAACAGGCCATTTTTAATGGCAGGTTTCTGAAATACACATACCCCCTAACTGGTGTATTTTAAAATGGTGGGTTTCAAACATTGAATCCGCCATTATCATCCATCCACCATCCATGGAATGCAAAACACCCATCCACACCTCCGACTCATCAAATCCATCTGCATGACACACATCTCATCTCCATAGCTTCAAATCTACATCACTTCACATATCCATTGCTTCACATCTCCATTGCTTCACATCTCCATTGATTAAAATCTCAATTGCTTTACATCTCCATTTCTTCACATCTCCATCACTTCACATCTCCATTGCTTCACATCTCCATCACTTCAAATCTTGATTGCTTCACATCTCCATCACTTCAAAAACATCCCATCATCATCACATCACCATCTTTCTCAACATGTTCAATCAAACTTCCCGGCAGCAAGTAAACGCAAAAAAGATGACTGAACGTTTTTTTATTATTTGACTTGGATTCAGACTCCAATTTGGAATCAACTTGGTTAGCTTTGAATTCTCTATTGGAAAAGCAATACATGGTTACACAAAGACACACTCTCCACAAACCTATGTATGAAAGGCAAAAGCTTCACCTACTTCCCAACTTGAGCTTCCGGCAACTGTTCCAAACTTTATTGCCTTCTTTCATGAAACGTTTGGAGATTATTGAAGACCACAACATCTTTGAGAAAAATTTTTGGAATCCTCAATGCAATACAGCTATCCAACTGGCTGTTCACCTTTGTAGATCAGGATAAAATGAAAATGGAGCAGCAATTAATTGATTATAAAATCTATTCTTGGTCAGTTATGGATCCATTGACTTATACACCAAAAGAGTCATGATTGCTATCCTATCTTTCTGTGGCTTGGTCCTGTGTTGGACAACCAAAGAAGAATGCAAGGAGATATCTCAAGTAATGGAGACTGAAGGCTTTCCCGGTTGCATTGGTTTTTGTTGATGGAACCACCATCCCCTTGAGTCAAAAAACCAAGCTAGATGGCAACCATTATTTTGATTGGAAAAAAAGGCAATTGATTCATTTACTTTCCAAAGCCTTTGATGAAAAACTGACCAAATTTGTTTTATTGGTTTGTATAGATACTCTGTGGCACTACAACTTGTTTGTCATAATAGCAAGAAGTTCATATCCCTCCATGCTGGCCTTCCGGATTCTTGTCATGATTCATATGTTTTCAATTGGATGCAGATTGCCCAACAACCAGATAACTACTTTGACCAAGATCAATAACTTCTGGACAATTCAGCTTATGCTAGTGGGAAATATGTGGTTCCGGCATACCACAATGTTTCAACCAATGATCAAGCCAAAACTGATTTCAACTATCATCTTTCCCAATTGCAAGTTTCAATTGAGCATGCCATGGGAATCCTGAAAGGAAGATGGGAAAGCTTACTGGAGATTCAAAACAAGCTCCAATCTTCCAAAGACATGAAGTTCCTCATAAACTGGATTATAAGTTGTTTAAGCCTTCACAACCTTCATGCCAACATCAAAGATGAATGGGAAAAAAAATTTGAAGAAGATATTCCTGATCCTCCTCAATTCATCCCAGCCTCATCTTCTACCTCATCTTTGGCAATGAGAGAGCGGATTCTACCCCTCACACTTGCTCACTTTGATGAGTAGCATTGGGTTTTTAAATAGGTAAAAAATAACATCACCATGAGTAGCATTGAGATATCAAATAGTTAAAGAATAATATCACCTAATTTTTTGGTTTTGGTTGTTTAACCCAGAATCCTAAGCTGACTCTTTTTTTTTTCTTTTTTTTTTTTTTTTTTTTTTTTTCTTTTTTTTTTTTTCTTTTTTCTTTTTTCTTTTTTTTTTGGTGCACTGAGACAAAAAAACAGTACCACAACTTCCAAAACAGCCACCTCACCCCATCAAAACACAAGTCCAATCCTCCCTCCTCCTCAAAAAACCATCACCTCACCAAAATCAAACCAGCGGTCCACACCTCCCTCCTCCTCACCACACCACCTGTCAGCCATGAGACGTATATAGATGTCCAATTGTCTGCACAACTCATATGTCTACTTAGTACAGTGGTTAAGTAATGACTCAGTGCTCTGCCTACAGAACACCCTGGTCTTGTGTTCAAGCCTCCATTGTGTCACTATTCTGATGTTATCAAGCATTTTGTATTTTTACAAATATTTTATAATATTATTTTATAGTATGTTTTTAACCTAGATTTTATCACATAAAACTTTGATAAATTATATTATAAGTTATGGAAGATCTTATAACTTAAATGTGAGTTGGAATCACCAGGATGCGTCCATTTGGATGCACAATGAATGTCCATAAAGATTTCCCTCTGTGGAAATAATACTCTTTAATAAATTCCATTTACCATAACCCATACAGGGGTAAATTATTATTAATGTTCTGTTTTTCTCTCCTTCCAGCCTGTGGATAACTTTCAGGAACCCATACAGGCTGGAAAAGCGTACACACAGAGGACATTCAACTCAATTGGGGCATATAAACTCTGTGGGATCATCTGCCAAGAATGTATATACTAATATAAGCCATAATATGGTTAAGAGTATGGTCTTAATCTTTAAACACATGCCAAGAGAGATATGTTTAGAGTTACATGATGATTTATCCTTATTCTGAAGCCCTGAGAGCGTCCACCTGGCTGCTAATTAAGTTATTGGGATGATCTACAGTCTATCTGATACCTGTTGGGGTGATTAGATTAAACTTTACATTGAAAATCACCCCCAATGAGTATGTAATTCCTGCTACTCATTGGGGAATAGTACAAGGGGCTCTGAGCCACTGGAGACGAAATCTAGGACAGTGGTCTACTCCCCTGATGGTCCCCTGAGTCCCCTGAGGACTCATGTTAATATAAAAGAGGAGGGTCTTGCCCCTATAAGTCCTTTTCCTCATTGTATTTTTGAACCAGATATTGCATAGTTAACAAGCCCATTAAACTTAATCAAGAAGATTGACTGGGGCCTTTTAATTTAATATCACATCAATCCAACAATCAATAAGACAACTTCAAATTCGAGTTCAAGGTCCTTTTTGGAGTTGTAGCCCCCTCAGGCTACTATAAAGGGTGTGAGCTTCCAGGTGTAAGCAAATCTCCTTTGAGCTTTATTTATATAAAGCCAGGCCCCTTGCCTTTTATAAAGGTTTAAGGTGTGGCTATTTTGCTCCTAATACCGTAGTATTAGTTGAGTTGTACTGATATAAGCATTGAAATTAAGATAAAACAGACATATAACACTTGTTATTGTGTTATTTTGCAGGTAATTGTCACAGCTTGTTATAGCAATAGAGACAATACTCTGACACCACCTCACCATCCACCTCCACATACCTCCAAGTGCAACTGGTCATCCTCCTCCTTATTCTTCTTTTCTCAGTGCCCCAGGTAAGCACCCCTCCTCCTCCTTGATTAATTGGAGCTGACCCCCCCCTCCTCCTCCTTAATTCATTGGATCTGACCTCTCCCCCCCTCCTCCTCCTTTTACAAGTTCCAGGCCATTCATCCCTCCTTGCTCAGGCCCACCAGTAAGCTCCCTTTCTCAGTACCCCCCCTCATCCTCTTCCTTCTCTCCTTCTTCCCCCTCCTCCTGCTACCCATATTCCCCCACCACCACCTTGCTGGGTGATTGGAAAGCAATTGATCAATTGGCAAGCAATTGATTGCTTGCGGTCAATCAATCAATCAATCAATTGCTTGCCAGTCAATTGATTGACCAACCGGTGACCTGCCCCCCCTTCAGCTCATCCTCCTCCTCCCAGTTCTTTATCAGTTGATTTTTTTTTTGTAGGAGATTACCGGTAATTTTCTTGTTATTTTCTATCTTGGTTGATCATCTAAGTGGTTTGGACCGGACTGATGATTTTTTTTTTTGGTAGGAGAATTTCCAGTCTTGTTTTTGTTATTTTCTATGTTTGATGATCATCTAAGTGGTTTACACCAGACTAATGACTTTTTTTTTATTCAATGCAATGCAATCGGACATTCCACCGCTTTGACCACCCTTTCTTGACGTCCCATTCTTCACCCACCAAACTCAAAATGTTACAACTAATGGATTTCCATCTTGATCCTCACCCCAATCAAAGTATACAGTTGGGAGGGAAAAAGATGGAAGGAGATAGTTTGAAAAAAATACAGAGAAGTGGGAAGAAAACAGCTTTCCAGAGAAGGAGGGCTCAAATGCGGGATTTGGAAATTGTATTGGAAGTGACTGAGGAAACAATTAATGAAAAGGTTTTTTGGTCTTCATGCAAACTATGTCCCTTGAACCTTTATCCAACCATTGTCAATGAATGTCAAAAACCCACCCCTGAAGAGTTGGAACAGGCCAAACAGAAGATAAAACCATTCCATTTCTTCAGCTCTGGAAAAGCATATGTTCAAGATCAATTGGATCATGAGGCTATGGTTTCCATCATCCAATTTATTGAGTTCCTGGGGGATGTTCACTTTGGTTGAGTGGAATTGTGGGGGGAGTGTTGCTGAGGGTCCATTTAAAAAGATTAAGTGGGATGAAGTGATGAAAAAATAAAGCAATGACAGTTAGGATGTGATGAAAGGGGGGATGAAGTGATGAAGCAATGAAGTAATGAGAGGATGGATGTGATGAAAGCAATAAAGTTATGACAGTGATAAAGCAAGGTGAGAGTGATGAAGTGATGAAGCACAATGAAGAAATGAGAGTGATGAAGTGATGAGGATAGCAATGAAGCAATGAGAGTGATGAAGTGATGAGGATAGCAATGAAGCAATGAGAGTGATGAAGTGTTCCAATAAGGTTGGAGGATGAAACCAGGGGTGATGATGTTGAATGATGCATGGTTGAGCTGTTGAAGGCCTTTATAAACTTTATTTGAAAAAAACCATTTATTTTCAGGTAACTTTGACACGTCTGATGTGAAATAAGTGGGTTTTTTTTGATTTTTAATGGCAGGTTTGAAATGATGGATTTGGGTAGAAATCCGCCATTTTTTCATGACAGGTTTTCTTAAATTTGATATTCCCTGTTGTGACTAAGATAAAAACATAAGAAACAAGAGTATTCCTGCCCATAATATACTATAAAATGACTGAGACAGCGCAAAAGAGTAAAATAAAAGCCTTCCCCCTCCAAGCTTGATTGAGCAGATACTATGACAGTAAAAAGAAAATAATAGATGATCTTTGAATTAAGGAGGAAAGTTAGAGACATCTCAAATTCTCAAATGAGAAAAATGGTTTTTTTTCACCAAATTACACTGGATCCTAATTGATGACTGATCCTTCCCTGAAAATCCCTTGAATATTTTGAAATCTTGATCTCACAATGGAGAGACTGAGAAATGAGATGTGAGTGAAACAAGTTCAAGAAGGTGTTCCAAAATAAAAGAAGAGTGGAAAAATTACTGAGGCAAGTGAAGGATATTTGCCAATGAATAGTACATGTTGCATATTCAAGATGAGTTTGCGCTGCATGTGGTTCTGAGTGCAAGGTGAGAAGAACTGCACACAACTATGAGATGGGAAAATAAAATATAAAATCAGAAAGAAATAAAAGAAGATAAAGTATAAAGTTAAATATAAAAATCAGAGAGAAAATAAAGAATGGAGTAAGGCAACCAATATCATGGATAGATATGAATCTACAGGTCAACACTACACTTGAACACCCCTGCATAATTTGGTAAAACACCGTTATTTGAGACATTTTGAGATGAGAAAGTCAAGAGCTTGTTTTTTTGAAGCCTTGGTAATAGAATTGGTGATCATAAAATCTTTCCCTATCAGCGTGACACCAATTGCATTGGCAGAACCCTCATCAAAAAGCCATTTGACCTTCATGTCAATATACTTTTTCTTTGAGTTAGAACCAAATTAGTGAATCTTATCCATTAAACACTTTTTGTTGAAAATGAATTCTGTCTTTTTAAGCTCCTCAATGATGGATTTAATCCAGAGAAATTCCTGTGCGCCATCCATGAGAACATTTATTTAAGCCTTGGTGGAAGATAAAGTGATATTGGACTGCTTACAACTTTTCCAGGAGACTGGAGAGTTTTCCATAATGTGATGTAGCCATTCTGAAACTTTCTTGTGTGAGGAATTTCCACCCATGTGGAATCTGTGTACATAGTCAAGGAGTTATTCATGGTTGAAGTTGGATTCAGGATGAGGGATAAGTTTGAAGTTCCAGCTAGATATTTCCATCCATGAGGAACTTGCTTCCAGTGAGTTAATCTGGAATTTTGATTGAATCAAGACAGAATGGAGGCCACAGCAGAGAGGTCTAGTCTGGTACTGAAGGAGAGGTAGTTCAATATGCCTGTATACTTTCTGTAGTTGATTATGAGTTTGAGAAACTCAACCTGGTCTTGTTTAGAGGCCGGAAGTAGTTGCACTCCTGGAGTAAGCAGTGTTTTCACAGAGGTAGCAGAAGACAGGTTGAGTTCAGACAATGCGTTGAGAATTATCTTTATTTGATTGAGTGTGATAAAATTTCTTTTTTGTTGGAATTCAATCCCTAGTATTGTTTCCGGACTATAAGCGCTGGATATTGGGAATTTTTCTAAGAAGAGATGTTGAAACCATTGAGTTTCTCCGGCCACAATAAAGTCATCTACATGAAAGAAAAGATATGATTTGCAATTTTTATGTAAATAGAGACAAGGTTCTGCTGTGGATTGAGAAAAAAACATATCCTCAAGTCATTGGGTCAACTTCTTGTACCAATTTGCAGGAGCTTGACAAAGACCAGAAAGCAATTTCTTGAGTTTCAGGAATTTTGACAATTGGGAACTTTCTTTAGGCTTTAGGATATATATGTCTTCTTTGAGAGGTGCAAACAGAAACACTGCCTTGAAATAAAATTTTTGCAAAGGGAGATCAATATCTATTGCACTCAAAAGAAGCAGAAGAAGATTCATGAATTTCCCAGTTGGCGCATATGTTTCCCCACAATCAACTCCAGAAATATGATGATTTCTCATGATGCAAAGACAATAATTTTGTTTTGCAGGTGCTAAACTTGTGGCTGGTTTGATTTTGTCCACCCACATGGTTTGTAGGTAGTTCTCTGGTTCTGAGCCATAATCTTCCCATACTTCTTGAGCTTCAATGTTATCAAACTTTCTCTCCCTCTCAAATGACCAATCCAAAAAATTTTCTTAGGCACCAAAACATGAGAGTATTTAGCCAGTCTGACAGTTGCTCCATGTTCCTGCAATTTTTACCTTGAAATTCCTTCAACCGGGTTTTCTGCAGGATTAATTTCATGTCTGATATCTTCTAACAATAAGGGGGTCAATTAAATTTGATGAAGAGACTCTTGAATTGGTTCAACTTGTTTGGGAGATCTCACAGCAGTATCCAACAACCAATCTTCAGTGAAAGGGATATTTTGAGCGCAGGATGAGTTTTCAAATGGAATAACTATTGCAATATCATTATTGATTTTCTTGTAGCTGCTATTGAAATCAAGCACAGTGATGTGCTTTGTCTCTTCAATTTTGTTGTCAGAGTTTATTACTTTGTCTGAAAGAAGATGATTTTTTTACCCAATTAGTATTCCAATGTGACCGTCAGGTTCCAGCTTTGAAAAGGGTTCCCTGTCCCCAAAGAGATAAAATACTGGATTACCTATTGGATTGAAGAAGTCAACATTGAACTTTTCCCCTTGAACTTTTCATAGGGAGATAGTTTACAGATATGGGAAGGAATCTGATTGAGAGCTAAAGCACAAGATTTGATGATAATTATCCATAATTGCTTCTAAAATTGTAAGTCCACTAGTAAAGTTCCGAGAGATTCTAATATGAGCTGGTTGGCATGGTCTGCCAATCCATTCTGCTGTGGGTTGTAAGCATCAGCAAAGGTCTGTTTGATGTGATTTTCCATACAGTACTTATACGTTGAGGAGTTCCGGAATTCCATCCCTTGATCTGAATGAATAATCATGGCTTTATAGTTGAACCTCTTTGCCTCCATGTTGATTAGGAGCTGAAGGGTTATGGCTGTGTTGCCTTTTTTTTTGATTGGTATCACCGTGGAAAATCTGGTACAAATATCCACAACCATCAAAAAATATGACTCTCTGCTGATGCTTACAGGAGTTATTGGCCCAACTAGATTGCAGTGTAATTCCTGGAATGGTCTTTCAGCTCAAGGATGTTTTTTCTATTAAGGCAAGCATGAAATTTTACCAATTGCACACACCTCACAGACAGCTGGTTTGCTGTTTTTAATTCCTAACTTCTGTCAAATTTGGCTGTAGCCAACGTGCCTAAGAGACTTATGAGGATTTTCATCTTGTGTGATATGAAAAATTTGCTGATGCTTTTAATTTGATAATTTGAGAACTGGAATGTTACAATCATAGCTACCAAGCATGATCCAAGTTGCCTTATTTATAAGAAAGTCTTTGCATCTAAACTGCACTATAAATCCATCAAGAAGCATTGATCTCATTCAAAAAAAGTTAGCAGTGGAGACAGGTGAAAAAAGAACATTTGAGATGGAAATTTTTGAACCTTTGTTGTCTTCCAGCGTGATTGTCCCTTAACTTTTGTATGGGAGAGAATTGGTCCCCAAGCTTGTCAAAATGAGACCTTTTAGTGATTGGTCTAGATGAAAAAAAAGTTTTGGGTCAGAAACTATGTGTCTTGAAGACCCAGAGTCCACCACAAAGCTGTTTTTTTGAAAAAAAGAAGCTTGTGTGAAAAGAGCTGACCAAAGTGATTTCACTGCTCAACTTGTTGGAACCCATTTTCTTCTTCCTTGGATGAAATGAGGTTCTGAGCTGGGGATAGAGCTTCCAACATCTTCCTTTGTGATGAATTACCTTTGGATTATGCCACTTATGGTTGCAAAGTTTGGGATCAGAGGTTAGAAAGCAGAAAGAGTTTTCTTACTTCCTATCATGGATGATTGCTTTGTTTAGAAACTTAATTTTGTGAAACATGCAGAGATGATAAACAGCTTGATATGGAGTTATTTTCTTTTCCAAATGGGTGATTTGTTGAAAAACAGTTTCCATCAACAAATGGAGTTTGTGCAAGATGAGATAAGCAATAATGTCTGGAGGAAAATTGATCCCTACGTTGTGCAGTCAAGATCTAGTAGTTCTAGTGTCAGTAATAAAACCAATTACATTGGAGTAGGAGAAGGGATTTTGAAGGAATTTCTTAAGATTTCTAGGCCAATTTGATTCATGGTTTGAGGCAGAAAATTTTTTGATATCTTCCCATATCTGATGAGAATATTTTTTTGTGGGGGTTGATAACATTTCCTTGGACCGTGGTATCAAGTTCCAAAGCAAGAATGGTTTGGATTAAAACATTTTTGACATGATTTTATCCAATTAGGACCCCATTTGCATCAGTTATTTTGTTGGTGAGCTTGGCATAGAGGTCCTCCTGAAGATCCATCATATTTATAACTCAATATCTACATATAGAGAAGTTTTCTTGAGTAAGCAGTGGAATATCTTCTATAGCTGTCTTTAAAATGGTAGCCATCATTAATTTGGTAATGCTGGATATCCAGTTTGTTATCAAGAATTTATGATTTATCCGCCGGTGCTTCAACAGTAAATTGTGTTAAGATTAAGCAATATTTTATTTCAAGGCTAAAAAAACATGTTCTGAGTAGGAAATGTCAGGATTTTGACTAAGATAACAACATAAGAAACAAGAGGATTCCTACCCAGATTATACTATAAAATGACTGAGACAGGGAAAAAAAGTAAAAAAAAAGCCTTCCCCCTCGAATCTTGATTGAGAAGATACTATGACAGTAAAAAGAAAATAATAGATGATCTTTGAATTATGGAGGAAAGGTAGAGACATCTCAAACAGTCAAATGAGAACAATGGTTGTGTTTCACCAAATTACACTGGATCCTAATTGATGACTGATCCTTCCCTGAAAATACCTTGAGTTGTTTGAAATCTTGATCCAAAGATGGAGAGACTGAGCGCAACAAGTTCAAGAAGGTGGTCCAAAATAAAAGAAGAGTGGGAAAAATTAATGAGGTGAGTGAAGGATATACACCTATGAATAGTACATGTTGCATATTCAAGATGATTTTTTGCTGCGTGCGGTTCTGAGTGCAAGGTGAGAAGAACCATGTGCAACAAGGTGAGAAGAACCCCATGGGACTATGAGATGGGAAAAAAAAACATAGAATCAGAAAGAAATAAACAAATAAAAGGAGATAAAAGGTAAAGTAAAATATAAAAATTAGAGAGAAAATAAAGAATGGAGTAAGGAAACAAATATAATGGATAGATATCAATCTACAGTTCAACAGTAAAATTGAACAATGAGCTTCAAATTCCTTCATGGTTCTTGAGCCAAAAAATGTTTTCCAACAAGAAATGAATGAATTCCAAAGTTAATTAGACCTGAAAACTATTTTTTTTTCTGTCCAATATGTTCTTGTTGATATTCCTAGTAAAAAGGATTGGAAAAATTCAATGATTGAGGTTTCCAAATCAATTGTTCACCCTACCAAAAAATTGGAATCAGATTCACTTTTCTCTTGGGGACCACCACCAAATTGATTCTAAATTTTATTCATAAGAGCCAAATCTCTGTCTGCTACAAATACTTTAGGGCTCTATTCTTGAGCCCAAATTAATCTGAGCTATGAAAAATCCCAGGAATAGAATCATTTGGTTTCATGGATCAACAGGGCAAATTAAATTGAAAATTTTTGCCCTTTTGAAGCCATTAACATAAGGTGAAATAAGGGAAATCTATAGCAGTTTTTCTTGTTTTCGCAATCTACTATACACACATGGTGAAATTTTCTAGCCGAAGATACCAATGAAGGGTGAGAGAAGAAAAAGGCTGCAAAAGTTCCACCTTATGAGCTCATCAGTCAATTTAGCCAGTTCTCAGATGAGGTACTCATCAGGTTCAAGAAATATTGAAGAGATTATTTAACAGAAATAACTTATCTCTTCATTTTTTTTCATGTTGTAAAAACCTTTGCTTCTTTTTGAATTTTTCCATCTTCCTGTTTTAAGGATTCCAATACTTGTTTTGAAGTGAAAACTGCTGAAATCATGGCTCTGAATTTTGATTGTATTTCAGTTTGAATTCTGAAATGAATGGATTGACCAACAGGTTCAAAAAAGGGCTCATGTTTGTGTTATGAATTTCTTACATCCAAGTTCAATCGGGTTTAATTGATTCTTTTTTATCCATAAATCTTGAAAGGGAAATCAAACTTCCTTGAGGATGTCTGACATGATGAAGGACCAGGATTTGATTAATAATTTACACCCAAGGAGCACTTCAAATAAATAATTTTTTCCCTGTTTTAATTCAGGATTTCAACTTCTTACCCATGATCCTTTTCCCAATTTTGAGAAAACTGCATCAATTTTGAAATTTTGAAAATAAATTTAATTAGGGGGATTAATGAATGGTTTGGGTATGTGATATTAATATAAATGTTTTTGATTATCCACATCAGTAACTTCCTTATCACACACATCAGTTTCACCTCCAGAATCAATATCATCATAATGAGACATCTTGGGCCATACTGAGACATCTTGGGTAATTCTTGAGTAATTTCTGGTTGATTTTTTTAACTGGAATAATTTGAGGGCTAAATAAAAGGCTGGTATCTGAAAAATAACAAAAATAATAATTCAACACCTATATCATTTTAAACAATCAGAAAGAAAGATTATATAACTAGAATGGCTGTAGGAAAGTTGGGATAAATCTGGAAGTGAAGGCATGCAATCCCTTTGAAGGTGTTTTTGAGAATTTTGATTGGATAGGGAATATTTTTTAAATTCAGGAGATTTTTTTTGGCCTTGAGGAAAAATAAAGGTCTCAGACCTGTAAAAAAAGCACATCATAAAAAAAATCAATCATTCAATCTAAAAACATATCATAAAATAAAATAAAAAAACCAATAATTAGTATATTAAAAATTCTTCTCAAGGAATAAAACATACCTGGAGTTACTTTTGGAAATCAAATAATTTTGAGGTTTCTTTTAAATTTAACAGTTGTCAGTTTGATATGGTTGAAGGCCTTGGGAATATCTTAGAGGTGCTTGATATTTGAAAATATTCTGGGAAAAATGTGGGTTTTCATCCAAGGAAGAATTTGTGATTTATCCTAGGGTATCCAAAAATGGATCATATTTTCTACACAAGGAACTACTGGAAGCATTTTTTTTTCATTGAATTCAGAGGTTGGGAATGTTGGTTGGGGTGGATGGTGAAAATATTGATAAATATTGCAGATATTTTAGTCTGAATGATTGGTAAAACCTAGTTTTCAAAAGAGATTAAGCATAGCAGATGATTTATTTTAAGAAATATTAATTAGAATTTCTAATATATATATATTCTTCTATTTCTTTCATCATGCTAAGCATTTAATTTGTTAGTATTATGAATTTCTTAATATTTTTACTTTTGAGTATTTGGGTGGGTAAAGGACTGTGTTGAGATAACAGTTATGAATATCTTGATGATAAGGTTTTAAAAAAGTAATTCAGAGCCCCCTGTTACCCTTTTGAAAAGGAAAGCCTTGGGACAGACATGAAAACTGTTGAGAATACATTTCAAACATTAATATTCTTATCAAAATCTATGCAAAATGTTTCAAACAAATGAATAAAATATTTTTCAAACTCTGGATCATGGAAAATGAATTGATTTTAATTTTTCAAAATAAAAATAAAATATAATCAAAGGGCATTAATTTTCTTGTGGGCACTATCCTTTAACTCATGGATGTTATATGTCTGTGTTCTTTCACTTCCACACGGAAAAAACATTTATTGCAGGGACATTTCAAGAATATTTTTTTTCAAAAATTTGACACTTCAGCCATGTATCTGGGTTTCTTACACCCTTAAAAAAACTTTTTTATAATTTTTGAAACATTAAAACACCTCAAAAAATTCAATCAAAAAATCAAAAAAAATCTGATTGCATTTTTAATGAACTTGTTTTTTGGTGATTTAAGCTCTTGGAGTTGAAAAATAAATAAAAGAGATTTACATTTTTTTTGGGATTTTTTGGATGTATTCTTGGCCTGCAAAAATTGGATCCAACATAAAAAACTTCCAAATAACACATCCATTTTGATTTTTTTTTTCACATCTGGTATCAAATTTTCTCTCAATTTTTTTGAAAGAACTTTAGAAAAGCTTCCGGAGATGAAACTAAAAATTTTCCTGACTTCTAATAACAGGTCTCACCCTAAAGAAAATCTATCACAGTGAAAATAATTTGAAATAAAAGGGGTGGTTCAAAATTTTCATTCTAATTTTTGTCATCTTTTAATATGTACAAAGAAAAAATATTGTTTGAAATATTTTTTAAATAAAATTTCTTAATATTATTCAAATATTATTGGTTTTGATTTTGTGCTAGATTTACTTGCAGGGAACAAAACCTGATTACCAAGCTCTAAAGTTTTCTTAAGAATTTTTTACCAAGATTTGGAACTCTTGGCAAAAAAGATTTTCCAAAGTGGATCTAATTCAGGAGCTGGCCAAATATCAGAATCAAAATTTGATGAAACTATATGTTTGAATTCTCCTCAAAACATAAAGAAAATAGGAGAATATTGGGAATTTGGAGTGGGTGTGGAATTAAGAGGAAGATAAGTGCAAGGAATTAAGGAAGAAAATAGAATCACTGGTCAATTATATGTTTCAGCCAGAAGAAAACCATTGCATGGAAATTTCTTCAATATAACTTTTGGAGCTGGAATTGAAAGGTGTCTTAGTTGCCTTCTTGATTCTTGAGAATTTTCACCCCAGATTTTATACATTACGTTTGGTTGCTTGAAGATTGGGTTTGAATCCAGCTCCTTGACCATTTATTTCCTTATTTCAATTCATTCTTCAGATTTACTCCCCAAAAAAACGGCTGCTGCTCTGAATCCACAGTTTTCATCCCCTAAAAAATCTTGAACATGGGATACATGTGGAATAGCTGTTGCAGGGGGAATGAAATATTTTTATTGAAACTAAATGCAAAAATAAGAATTTTTATAAAATAAAATATGTTTTAAAGATATCACTCAATTTTTCAACTGAAACTTGGTCAAAAATTTCAGAAGCAGAATAAGATAATGAACAGGAATACAATAGTAAAAATACAAAAACAATAAGAAAAAATGAAAAATTAGAAATCACCAAATGTACTCACTTTCTCACTTCTTGTTGTTTCTGTTTGTCCTAATATATTCTTTCAAGGAGGATGATAAGGAGCTTCATCATATTCATCTGATTTCTTTTTTCTCTTGATTATTGGACCAGGATTTTATCCATAAGAATTAAAATGCTTATTCACACTGGTCCCAGACCTCTGAAAAAATATTAAATGCAGACATTAATAAAAAATAATACCCAAAAAATTAACAAAAATAAAATCAATGGAAATATCACAGTATTAATAAAATAAAAATCTGGGATCTATTCATCTTCTGAAGCTTCTTCTTCAGTCAGAAAATCATTCTATTTTGAAAAAATGAAAATGGATCATTGAAAAAAATCATTCCATATTAAGAAAAAATAGGTATCTATATAAATTAACCTCTTCCTCTGATTTCTCCTTCTTCTATCCCTTCCCATTTTCCTTTTGAGCCTTCCACTTTCTTGGAACCTGAATAAATACATAAAAAATATTAGGGCGTATCAGAGTTAAGAAAACCCGCCATTAAAAATAAAAAAACCACTTATTTCACATCAGACATGTCAGGATTACCTGGAAATAAGCGGTTTTTTCAAATAAAGTATTTAAATGCTTCCACCACCTGTCCACGTCATCCAACCCTGGAATCCCACCTCCTTCTAACTCCAACCTTATTGGAAAAAAATTTGATTCATCACTCTTCATCTCCTCATCACCATCCTCATCACTTCATCACTCTCATCACTTAATCACTTTCATCACATCCAGCTAACTCTCATTGGATCACTATCCTGATAAGTTCATCAATCTCATCTGATTATTGCTTTCATCAAATCCAGCTAACTCTCATTGGATCACTATCCTGATCAGTTCATCACTCTCATCTGTTTATTGCTTTCATCACATCCAGCTAACTCTCATTGGATCACTTTCCTCATCACTCTATTGCTTTCATCACATCCTAACTCTCATTTCTTTATTCCTCTTGTCACTTCATCACTCTTGTCTCTTCCTATTTTCTTTGGTTCATCACTTTCATCCTCTCATCACATCATCAATCTCACCACTTAAATACTCTGATAGCCCTTCATCCCTTCATTCCTTTTACTATTTTTAAATGGCCCCTCAGGAATCCTCCCCCCGCAAGTCCACTAAACAATCCAATGGACCAAAGCAAACATCCCCCAGGAATGCAAAATCCAACAATCCTCCCCCATAAGCTTCCAAAGGCTAAAGCCAGCTCAAGAGAGATGATCACATCATCCTGGTAAACTGGCTCATAATTCCATCCAACTACAATGCTTGCATTGGATTGGACAATGAAAAACGCGTTGACCAACCTCCATCCTCTAAGGTCAATGTTTATCTCCTGATGGCCAATTAACTCAAGAAAAAAACAAAAGGTAGGCTGGGTCTTTCATCAAAACAGATGAGGGATAAATTCAAGAATGATCAAGCCAAGTACAAAAAGGCCCACTCCATGTCAATCTCCACTGGCTTTGGTATCACTGACTCCAAAAAAGACAAGGGAATCAACTCAGTGGTTCATAAGTTGGACTCCATTTGTCCTTTTTATATTCAAATGGATGAAATCTTTGGAAAGAAGGCCAAAATCACCCCTCTAGCTGCTTTTGATTCCCAACAATCCAATTCAGTTGATGCTGAGGACTTGGCTGGGGATGCTCAGCCTAGAAATGGCAATCCCAAAGAAACCTATGAGTGGCCCCCATCCAATGACAAGGAGGATATTCAAACACAATCAGCTCCAATCACATCTAATTCCGTGTTGATTGGGGAGTCAAACCCAACCTTGGACCCCTCCCTTCCTTCTTTTGATTTCTTTCTTCCTGGGGTAGAAGAACTGGAGAACTTGGCCAATGAGGATGATGTCATTCCTTTATCACCATTGCCACCAACATCTGCTCAAGTAAGGAACCAAGTTCTTTTCTCTTCTGTAAAGTTCATCCTGACTGATTTAGATTCAAAAGAAACAGACTCATCCATTAATAGAACTTGGTTCCTTACTTGAGCAGACGTTGATGGCAACCGTGATAAAGGAATGAAATCCTCCTCATTGGCCAAGTTCTCCAGTTCTTCTACCCCAGGAAGAGAGAAATAAAAAGAAGGAGGTTTCCAAAAACTCAAGCCAATGAGGCCTCCAACATCCCCTTCAAATGAGAGCCATGAAGTTCCCACACAAAACCTCTCTGCAAAGGGAAAGCAAAAGGCCTCCAATTAAATCAACCTCAACCTCAATAGCATTCAAAAGAGGAGAAACACTTCAAATTTTTCAGGCTTTGAGGAGATCATGGAGAAGAAAGCTTCAAGTAAGCCCATTGGAATATCCTTGCTGTCAAAATCTAACTCATTCCTATTCCCCTCTGAAAAACACTGAAATTGCAAATTGAATCTGAAAAACTTCAGTTTGAAAAGGAGAAGTGGGATTTTCAACTGGCTATTGATTTTCAAAAGCAGAAAGTCAAGAGTTTGGCTCATCAGCAAAAATGGGATGCTGAGTGGAGGTTGAAACAGGCTGAGCTAGAATTTCAAAAAGAGGAAAAGGAGAAGGATCAACAGCAAGAGCAACTGCAAATCAAGAGGGCACAACAAGCAACAGAAAAAAAGGATAAGTGGTCAGTAGCCATGGCATGCATTGGTAGCAGTAGAACAGTAGATGAATTAAAGCAGATTACTCAAATCCTGGGCTTGTAAATATATTTTATTTGATGAAAAACTTAAAAAGAAAAAAAAATCATTTTTGATTACAACAATGCTTAAGACTATTTTTAGGGTGATTTTAAATTCACAGCTGTTAAAATATGTATGCACTTCTGCGTGTGCTACGTATAATTGTAATCCAAATGGGATGCACATGTGGGCCTCTCCGGCTCATTGGACACTCACACAGACCATACGGGCCTGTTTGGATGTCACTGATTTGGGGAAACTGGCCTCAAAACGGGTCAAACAGGCCTATTGGTACATGGGCCCTAACGGGTCCAGTAAGGTATATGGGCAAATACAGCCAGATGGGCTTGTATGGGAATAATTGGGCCCAAGGTTTATTTTGGACATACTTGGCCAGACGGGCTGGCCTGCCAAAGTATAATGTACTTAGTTTTCAGGCTTGGGGCGGCCCATTGCGGCCGCCGCCCGTGTTTTAGCCCGGTTGGGGCTGCCGCCCATGTTGCAGCCCGCTTGGGGCCGCTGTTTTTGCCTACGGCCTGTTTAAGGGGCCCAACGGCCCATGCGGGGCCATTGTAGGGGGCAGCGCGGCTGCCGCGCAGGGTGGCGGCCAGCTGTTGGAGCTGTGGGGCTGGGGCCAACGGCCCTGGCTCCTCCCCCTCCCCTTGCTTCCCATTGAAAGGGGGAGGGGGAAGGCTGGCTGGGTTGAACCAGCTAGCAACTGGTTGCAAGGTGCAACCGGTCAGGGTGGGGGGGGGGGATTTCATTACCCTCCCACCCAGGAGGATGAAGTTGTAGCTGGTCGCAACAAAGCAACCAGTGGTGGGGGGGACCTGACCACCCCTCCACCATCAAAGCAAAGGGGCGCTCTCCCCCCCATTTACCAAGGGGGAGGAGAAACGGGCTGGAGGGGATTTGACCACCCCCCAGCCCACATTACCTTGACAAAGCCCTGGGGGTATCAACCCCCAGGGCCCCTGGTAGGGGGATTTGACCGCCCCCTCCAGGGATCTGTGAGAAGGAGGGGGGGGACAGCATTTTGGCTGGTCACACCCCCCCCATGTGAGTATGAGAACGGACCCAGGTGTGTCCTGGGTCCCACCTGGCCACTTGTATGGCCAGGGGATGGTTGCATGAGGCAACCAGTCAGCCTGTGAGGTGACAACCAACCAGGGATTAAATAGCAAAGGGGCTGGTTCAGCCCCATAAAAGTGGAAACACCCAAAAGGACCAGAATAGGCTGGTTGTAAGGGTACAGGGACTGAGGCCATGCGGGCTGATGTAGTCCAAACCAAGTAACAAGGCCTGTAGAGCCTGTACAGCTCTTTTGGGGCGGAAAATTTGCCGTTTGGCTTGTTGTATCATGGGCTCACAAGAGGCCAATCTTTTTTACTTAAGTAGCTCTTCTCCCTGCTGTTTTCCATCATCCATTCATCATCCAATCAAATTCATCACCAATATCATCCAACGTATTGCCCAATTGTGAGAGCCCATCAGCAATTATTGACACAAGGTGTCCAGCATTTCTTTTGCTTTAAATACTGCTCATTTTCCTAAGCTAATTTCTGGCCATAATTATTATCAGTACCAACATCATTATTGCTTCCAAGCCATCTAGACCCTTGTAACTTACTCTGGAGAACCTCAAAGACCTCAAGTTTTCCAAGAAGATTTCCTATACCCCTGATTTTAGCTCCACCAAGATAGTTCTGAAAATTCAGAATTATAATGCTTGGGCTTTCCTCATCAATAGTGATCTGGATAAAATCTGTTGTGGGGAGATAACGGATGCAGATGACACTTTGATCAGTTCAGAAGTGGAGAAAAAGTCTTATCATCTCATCCTTAGGAATCTTGATGAGAATCATGTGACATGGGTTTCCAATAATCTTAGGGAAGATGAGAGAAGGAGGGGAAGCATCCTTTGGAAGTTGCTTAAGTCCAAGTATGCTGGTGATTCTTTTCACCAGAAGGGTATAGCTTTCAATAAACTGTTCAAGTAACAATATTCAAATTGTAAACAGTTTGTTGCAGAGGCTAGATCTAGCATAGCCAAGTTTAAGTCATCAGGACTTAACATGGATCCTGAGTGTTTGTCACTCTTAATCCTTCAGAAGCTACCAAAGGAGTTTGATTCTTTAGTCATAATTATTTCTCAATTGGATCCTCTTCCTGGGGAGGAGGATGTGCTGAAAAGGATTGAAAAGGATGATCTTCAGTTCAAGATGAAGGGGGGCTCTGGAACAGACCTTGTTGGAAAGACTGGAAAATCTTGCAAGAAGGCAAAAAAGGATTTGTCCAAGGTCTTATGCTATAATTGTCAGAATAAGGGGCATTATGCTAAGGATTGCAAGGAGGCCAAGAAGAGGAAGAAGTCCAAAGAGAATGACAAAGAGGTCAATCTCACTACTGAAAACGTTACAATGGTGGCGTTTGGTGGTCCAATGGAAATGGTTGTTGGGGAAGAAGGTCCAAACAAAAAGGCCAAAATTGATGAGGATCAAGAAATGGAATTGATTGATTATGAAGTGAGTAATTTTAACCTCAAAGATGAGAACTTATCAGTGACTGATAAAGCTTCTTTCATATTAGGAGGATTGAAGGAGGATTTTCTTGTTTTGATTGATTCTGGCTGTACAGATCACATGTTCTTTAAACCAAATTTATTTTCAAATCTTAGTGATTATGATGGAGTTGTAAATATTGGTCAGAAAGGCAGAACAATTCAGATCAAAGTAATTTGAAAAGTTATTCTTGCAAATCACTTGGGTTTCAAAATTTCTTTTGAGAAAGTGTTCTAAGTACCAGAGTTGCCTTATAACCTTGTGTACCTTGGAGTGTTGTTGAAAAAAGGTTTCCAGATTTGTTATATTAACAAAGATAGGTTTGTTATTGATATGAATGGGAGAACTTTTCTTAGTGGAAAGGTTCAGAACAAGCTTTTGTCTGCAAGCTTGTTCAAAATCTCAGCTTTGAGCACTGTTGCTCACAATAGAAGTGGCCATAAGGTAAAGGAAAGCAACTGTGAGAGTTGTACCTTGGGGGCTAAGACTAGAAATGTGTTCTCAAAGAGTAGAGATTGCACTGATGTTCCTAGAGAGGAATTTTCCATTGATTTGGCAGGGCCATTCACACTGGAGTCCCTTGGTGGGGAAAGATAATTCATCAATTTAGTTGATACTGCAACTAATTATGTTTGGGTTAAACCAATTTGATCTAAGGATCAGACCACAGAGGAGGTTTTGGTAATATTCAAAGTCTGGAAACAGAATGGTCTAGTGAAGGAGATCAACAGGGTTATCAATAATGGAGGTGGTCAATTTGTGAGTAAAGAGTTTGAGAGGTTATTGAAAGATTATGGTATCATTCATATAGTCAATACTGCAAGTACTCCACAAAATAATGGAATAGTTGAGAGAATGAATAGGACTTTACTGGACAAGGTCAGAATTATTATGTCTCAATCTGGTCTACCAAAGTTCTTATGGGCTGAGTTGATGTGTACAGTCTGTCTGTTGCACAACATTGTAAGTGTTAATGGGAAGAGTCCTTGTTATCAGTTTTGGAAGTTGTACCCCAAAACATCACACCTAAGAACAATTGGTTGCTTGGTGTATTATAGTGTCCACCATAACAAGATGGTCAGAAAATTAGACCCTAGAGCCAGAAAAGGGGCACTTGTAGGCTATGATTTAATAAGTAAATCATATAGGATCTATTTTCCAGGGACAAGAAAGGTTAACTGTAGTAGGGATGTAAAATTTGATGAAAGTAACTTTCCACTCAAAAGGAGGGAATATGTTGTTGTGAATAGGTCACAGCAAGAAATAGAATTAGCACCTATTTCACCAGCAAAGGCTGCGGGACATGTGGTTCCAGAAGATGAAGAGATGGCAGATGTGCCACCAGAGGGTTCAGTGCCCGCTTCAGGGGAGTCTGTTAATTTGGAACCTGATGAGCCTCCACCTCGAGTTAGAAGGAGTGGTAGGGTTAGAGTACCAGTTGATAGTTACAGGGAATGGAAGTCCCATTATGCTGCCACAGGATATGAGGAAGATACATTTCAGGAACAGTGTATGCTCAATGAAGTCCTGGAGTCAAGTTCAGAAATGGGTAACAGGGTTAACCCAAATAGTGTCAGCCTCCTGGATGCCAAGACCCTTGCTATCCTTTATCTACCAGAGATGATAGTATAAATAATAAATATATTATTTAATAAATGCAGCAAAAATCCATAAAATATTTGGATTAAGCTTATTGCAAGGTTAAGTGGTTTGGTTATGGTTTATTGCTCTGAATCAATATGAATAAATTGATTATTAAATATTTTTATAGAGGGGCCACAATTATATTGGGGATCTTTAACACCTCTCTTCAGGGATTTCAGTATGAAAAAACGTAGTCCTGGTTACTTTGGGCTCTTTAGTTTAAAGGATATTTTACCCAAAGATAATATGTATATAAAATACATGGTGGAGTGGCAGGGCCTTGTAGCCAAGCCACCACAACAGAGAAAGGATAATAAAACTCACTGGTATATTATTAAATCCTTTGGGTATCTGTTTGAGACATGCACTGATGGATTAAACCTGTATACTGGGGTTATAAGGTTGTTCAGAAGTTTTTAATTGATATAAAAGAGGTTGAGGATGGATACTATTGATCAGACTTAGCCATAAATCACTTACTTATCTCTTATAAGTACTTGATTACCTTGGCATGGTGTCTGGATATAAATATAACTGGGTCTCTGCCCATCAATATCCTCAAAAGAGCTCTTTATTTATAGCTTTTGGAGTCCCAACATTGTCCTTCTGAGGGGTACAGGGGCTCAAAGGGACGCACACTAAGGCTAGCAGGGTAACCAGGGGTAGCCTGTCATGTTTTCTTGGTGCTATAGCACGGGAAGCATCTAATTCCTCAGGTTATGGGAATTATTCTACTTTATAATAGACATTAGGACGTGTGAATAACACTAATCTGTCCTATTTATGTATTATTTAATTAATTATCCTTAGTAAATGTTCCCAGTAATTTAATAATTATATAAATAGACATTTCTACGGACATCCTGATGTCAGGTGAGTTCTCATTATGTATTATATAACTGGAGTAAAAGTCATGATATTGATTTTACTCCTTATGTTTGAGTTCCAGTTGATTTACTAAGATAATTACTTAAAAATATAATTCATGGGAATTCATGTAATATTTTTACATCATTAGTTTTCTTATTATTTCACAAAGATATTGGTGTCTAGAAATTCTCATAAAAGTATATTAAAGTATTTTAATATATTTTTAGAAGTTGTCATTGTCTTATTTTTGACATTCTTGGTACTTTGAATTTTATTAAATAAAAAATACGTATAAGGATTATTTAAGTATTTTTATATAATATTATGTATTTTTAGACTATCTATTATCCACAGGAACATTTATTAAATATTTAGAATGTTCCTGTGTGGGTTTTAGCGTGTTTACTCAGTACCTGAGCCTCTCAGGCCACCTGTCACTCTGTCAACCTGTAGTCCTGCGGCTGCGTACTTGTCAGAGGCCCGGGGCTGCATACACGACCTTGACGGAGTAACAGGGCTGTATCTCAGCTGCGCGCGGGTGCATTGGCTGCCGCAGATGCGTGCGGGAATTAATATATTCTTCTTTTCTTATCTTTAAAAGATTTAAATAATAGATTATTAATTCTGCATTGGTTTTTAAATCCACTGCAAAAAAATTAATGATAAATCACGGTTATAAAGTCAGATAAATTCATCTTTGATTTTATTTTTTTGTGAAATGTCTGGTCCAAGGTATTAATTATAATAAAATGGAATATTTCCCAGCCAGACCCCCAATTGTCAGGCTCCTGGATGCCAAGACCCTTGCTATCCTTGAGCTACCAGAGGTGATAGTATAAACAATAAATATATTATTTAATGAATCCAGCAAAAATCCATAAAATATTTGGATTAAGCTTATTGCAAGGTTAAGTGGTTTGGTTATGGTTTATTACTTTGAATCAATATGAATAAATTGATTATTAAATATTTTTATAGAGGGGCCACAATTATATTGGGGATCTTTAACACCTCTCTTCAGGGATTTCAGTATGAACACACGTAGTCCTGGTTACTTTGGGCTCTTTAGTTTAAAGGATATTTTACCCAAAGATAATATGTATATAAAATACACAGTGGAGTGGCAGGGCCTTCTAGCCAAGCCACCAAAACAGAGAAAGGATAATAAAACTCACTGGTATATTATTAAATCCTTTGGGTATCTGTTTGGTACGTGCACTGATGGGTTAAACCTGTATACTGGGGTTATAAGGTTGTTCAGCAGTTTTTAATTGATATAAAAGAGGTTGAGGACGGATACTATTGATCAGAATTAGCCATAAATAACTTACTTATCTCTTATAAGTACTTGATTACCTTGGCACGGTTTCTGGATATAAATATAACTGGGTCTCTGCCCATCAATATCCTCAAAAGAGCTCTTTATTTATAGCTTTTGGAGTCCCAACATTGTCCTTCTGAGGGGTACAGGGGCTCAAAGGGACGCACACTAAGGCTAGCAGGGTAACCAGGGGTAGCCTGTCATGTTTTCTTGGTGCTATAGCACGGGAAGCATCTAATTCCTCAGGGTATGGGAATTATTCTACTTTATAATAGACATTAGGACGTGTGAATAACACTAATCTGTCCTATTTATGTATTATTTAATTAATTATCCTTAGTAAATTTTCCCAGTAATTTAATAATTATATAAATAGACATTTCTACGGACATCCTGATGTCAGGTGAGTTCTCATTATGTATTATATAACTGGAGTAAAAGTCATGATATTGATTTTACTCCTTATTTTTGAGTTCCAGTTGATTTACTAAGATAATTACTTAAAAATATAATTCATGGGAATTCATGTAATATTTTTACATCATTAGTTTTCTTATTATGTCACAAAGATATTGGTGTCTAGAAATTCTCATAAAAGTATATTAAAGTATTTTAATATATTTTTAGAAGTTGTCATTGTCTTATTTTTGACATTCTTGGTACTTTGAATTTTATTAAATAAAAAATACGTATAAGGATTATTTAAGTATTTTTATATAATATTATGTATTTTTAGACTATCTATTATCCACAGGAACATTTATTACATATTTAGAATGTTCCCGTGTGGGTTTTAGCGTGTTTACTCAGTAACTGAGCCTCTCAGGCCGCCTGTCACTCTGTCAACCTGTAGTCCTGCGGCTGCGTACTTGTCAGAGGCCCGGGGCTGCGTACACAACCTTGACGGAGTGACAGGGCTGTATCTCAGCCGCAGGCGGGTGCATTGGCTGCCGTGGCTGCGTGCGGGAATTGTGACAAAACACATTTCCGCCCATAACTCCTAAAATATACACAACACCTCAATTCTGACTGAATTTTAGGTGTGAAACCTATATGTGACAATGTGTGTGAAATATTGAATTGACCAAAAACTCAATAGTGGAGCCGTATTATTTTTGTATTTCTTTCCTTAATTATTTAAAAATATAAGGAGTTGGATTTCAAGGGTGGGGTCAGTGAGTGACCCTACCAAATTTTGGGTGGCAAATCCATTTCTGGAATAATATTTTTGTTTTTCCTACTCCTTCTTAGGT
This sequence comes from Puccinia polysora, assembly GCA_025617555.3. Lineage (NCBI taxonomy): Eukaryota > Fungi > Basidiomycota > Pucciniomycetes > Pucciniales > Pucciniaceae > Puccinia > Puccinia polysora. The sequence continues at coordinate 12,876,371 of CM062638.1, forward strand.
TAATTGTATTATTATTATTTTTATGTTATTTTTGTTACTTTTGCAGCTTGCTCTGCAATAGTAGCAAGCTGACAAATAGCTTTGGCCAAGCTATGAATTCTGATGAGAGAGCCAACTGGAAGAGTGCTATTTTTGAGGATTTTGATTCTCTAGAAAATAATAATGTCTTTGCAGTGGTTAAGGGGGATTCTGTTCCAAAAGGAAAGACAATTTTGGGGTCTAGATTGGTTTTAAACAAGAAGTTTGACACAAATGGAGTTTTGAAAAGATTCAAAGCTAGATGTGTTGCACAGGGCTTCAAGCAGAGAGAGGTTATTGAGTACCAAGAAAATTTCTCATCAACTAGAAGACTGTACACCTTCAGGTACATCATTGCTCTGGAAGTGGAGTTGGGAGAAGAAATCAGACAAGCTGATTTTGTAACAGCATACTTGAATGCAAAACTTGGAGAGGAGGAGACTGTTTATAAGTCAATCCCTGATGGTTTTTGTGAATTGTTAGTAGATACTAAACCGGAAAACATGAAGAAAATCTGTTTTAGAAGTTTTCATTCAGCAGATAAAGGACAATATGTCCTCAAGCTGTGTAGATCCCTTTATAGATTGAAGCAAGCAGCTAGGTTGTGGTATAATACCATGAGTGAGAAACTGATACAGATTGGTTTCAAGACATCTGAGGCTTACCCTTGTCTTTTTGTAAGAAAGGATGCAATTTTGTTTGTATGGGTTGATGAAATAATCATTATTTGAAATGGTAAAGAGAGAGTCATGGAGACACTCAAAAAGAAATTCAAGATAAAAGATCTTGGTCTGGCACAACAGGTGCTAGGAATATGGCTTAGAGGATTCAAAGGAGTTTGGTACTCCCATGCAGTCAAAAATTTGTTTAGAGCAGTCTACAGATAAGGAGTATCTGGAGTTTGTTCAATCTGGTAACAACTACAGGTCAGCTGTTGGATTGCTTAATTTTTTGAGGCAGTGTACAAGGCCCAATATTGCTTTTGCAATTGGTGTCTTGTCTCAACATTTAGAGAATCCAAGAATGAGACATTGGTCAGTGTTTAAGAGAGTTATGAGGTATCTTAAAGGAACGCACAGTCTGGGACTGTTGTTTAAAAAGTCAGAAAACTTTGATTTGGTTGGTTATTCCAATGAAAGTTGGGCAGATGGTAACACTAGGGAATCAACAAGTTGTTTCATATTCTTCTTAGGTAAGAATCTGGTGTCATGGATGTCCAAGAAGGTATTGGCAATAAGTCTTTCATCAACAGAGGCTGAGTATAGAGCTTACTTAGAAGCTTCACAGGAAGCAAAATGGTTGAGAAAAGTCTTAGAGGATACACATAAGCCATAAGGGTTTCCATTGTTGTATTCTGATAACCAGAGTGCCATTGCATTGGGGCAAAACTAAGTGTTCCATTCAAGAAAAAAACATATCAATGTTCACTATAACTATATTTGGAATGATGTTAAATTCAAGGAGATTGTGTTGAGGTACATGCCCACTGGAGCAATGATTGCAGATATCTTGACTAAGGCTTTAGATAGGAACAAGCATCAAGGCTTTGTGACTAACATGCGGATGTCAACCCTTTTGGATTCTGGGGGTGTGTTAAAATACATATGCACTTACACGTGTGCTGCGTATAAGTGTAATCCAAATGGGCCTCTCCGGCCCATTGGACACTCACACAGACCATACGGCCCTGTGTGGATGTCACAGATTTGAAGAAAATGGCCTCAAAACGTGTGAAACAGGCCTATTGGTACACAGGACCTAACGGGCCCGGTGAGGTATATGGGCAAATACAGCCAGATGGGCTTTTATGAGCATAATTGGGCCCAAGTTTTATTTTGGACATACTTGGCCAGACGGGCTGGCATGCCAAAGTATTGTTTACTTAGTTTTTGGGCTTGGGGCCGCCGCCTGTGTTGCAGCCCAGTTGGTGCTGCCACCCGTGTCGCCGCCCTCTCAGGGCCTCTGTTTTTGCCTACGGCCTGTTTACAGGGCCCAACGGCCCGCGCAGGGCTGTTGTAGGGAGCAGCGCGGCTGCCGCATGGGGTGGCGGCCAGCTGTTGGAGCCGCAGGGCTGGGGCCAACGGCCCCGGCTCCTGCCCCTCCCCTTGCTCTGCATTGCGAGGGGGAGGGAAAAGGCTGACTGGGTTGAACTAGCCAGCAACCGGTCAGGGTGGGGGGGATTTCATCACCCTCCAACCCAGGAGGATAAAGTTGTAGCTGGTTGCAACAAAGCAACCAGCAGTGGGGGGGACCTGACCACCCCTCCACCATCAAAGCAAAGGGGAGCTCTCCCCCTCCCTTTGAAGAGGGGGAGGAGCAATGGGCTGGAGGGGATTTGACCACCCCCCAGCCCACCTTACCTTGACAACGCCCTGGGGGTATCAACCCCCAGGGCCCCTGGTAGGGGGATTTGACCGCCCCCTCCAGGGATCTGTGAGAAGGAGGGGGGGGGGATAGCATGTCTGCTGGTCACACCCCCCCAATGTGAGTATGAGACCGGACCCAGGTGTGTCCTGGGTCCCACCTGACCACTTGCATGGCCAGGGGCTGGTTGCATGAGGCAACCAGCCAGCCTGTGAGGTGACAACCAACCAGGGATTGAACATCAAAGGGGGTGGTTCAGCCCTGTAACAGTGGAAACACCAGAAAGGACCGGAATAGGCTGGTCATAAGGGTACAGGGACTGATGCCATGCGGGCTGATGTAGTCCAAACCAAGTAACAAGGCCTGTAGAGCCTGTAGAGCTCTTTTGGGGCTGAAAATTTTACTTTTGGCTTCTTGTATCATGGGCTCACAAGAGGCCAATCTTTTGTACTTAAGGAGCTCTTCTCCCTGCTTTTTTCCATCATCCATTCATCATCCAATCAAATTAATCACCAATATCATCCAACATATTGCCCAATTGTGAGATCCCATCAGAAATTATTTAAACAAGGTGTCCAGAATTTCTTTTGCATTAAATACTGCTCATTTGCCTAAGCTCATTGCTGGCCATAATTATAACAACGGCTCCAACCATGTGGTAGTTTTGTAGGGCCCTACACGGCTCAAATGAGACGTGGGGCCCAAAGACAACTACAAAGGGCCGTTTCAAACACATGCAACCCCCAGGGGGTTGTGTAGGAGCCCTATAACTGCCCTACATGGCTCAGATTGGCCGTGTTTGGGGGTTCACAACCCCTCCAAAGATGTGCCAGAATTTTGGGCACCCCCTGGACCACATTTGGGTTCTGTCAACCCAAATTTGGGATTAAAACATACTTTGTGGGACTTTTGTTCCACAACTAGCAATCCCAAAGAGACATTAATGTGAGACCCAAGTGAAATTAAATTGAATAATCATAAATCATATAAAAATCTGCAAAAAATTCTTTCTCAACTCAGAAGTGAGAAAAATTTGTTTGATTAATTGAAAGTTGGATTGAATACTGAAGTATACAATTGCATTTTTTTGCATGGGAACAGTGGCAAGCCTTCCTTCTTCTGAGATGGCCCGTGGAAGGTCTAAATTGCTAGTGCCATCAACAAAGCTTTGGAAAAAGAAAAAAAGGATTTGGTTAATGAAACATTTGAAGCCCCAATTGCATCCTCATCAAGGGTGACAATTGAGGAACAAAATGATTCACAAATGGACATGACCGCTGGTGGTGATTAACATTTCATGTAACTGGTCTTTGCCGTATTTAATTTGATTGAAACTGATGGAGTGAATGCCATCAATATAACTATGTAACTATGGCAGATACACTTGAACCACCTCCCTTGAGAGATTTTCCTACTAGGGAAGAGGCACAAAACTATTGTCAAACATAGGCAATGAAGCATAGTTACTCTTTGACAGTTTTGAACTCAAATGCAAGACCAATATGTGGATTTAGCCTCTGATAGACATGGTTCCTATTCAGGAAGTCTTCTTACCAAACATTCTAGACAAACTCAAACAAGGAAGGTTGGGTGCAAGTTTTTAATACATGAAAGTTGCACAAAGGCAGACCCCTTGTGGCACCTCTCCTACAAAGAAACCCAACATAACCATCAACAATCTGAACATCCCTCTGTGCATCCTCAACTGAGGAGAATCTTGGGGGAGGCCTTAGAAAATCTAGTAGAAGGCATGAATGATGGGCTCAATACGTTACAACTGAAGAGAAAATTGAGCAAGATTGATGGGCAGGATTATGTTGATGACCAAGAAATCTATAACACTAAGCAGAAGGTAACGCTTTCAGAACTAAACGGAAAAAGTGTTATGGAGGTACTCTATGAACAGCTTGAAGAAACAAGTTGGATTCACTGGTCAAAGTTCAGTGGAGAGGGTCACTTGGAGGCCCTGTACTTAGCACATCCAGAGGCAGTAAAGCTTTCAAAACAGTTCCATCATATTGCTATGTTGGATTGTACTTATAAAACAAATAAGTACAAAACCCCACTATTGCATGTTGTAGAAATGAAAGCCAATCAGAAAACTTTCAAAAAAGCTCTTGTTTTCATAACAAAAGAAACGTTTGAGTTCTACAGTTGGTCTGTAAATGCATTAAAGGAGTTGGCTTATGATCCTGAGAGACTTCCAAAAGTCTTTGTGACAGACCGTTGTAAGACTCCAAACGGTGCTAAGCCGTGGCAGTTCTGTGGAGGGGAAAGGTGCTGTTTAGGCGGCCCTCCTAGGAGTTAAAATAATATTTAAATGTAACCGGAATCAAGGTCCAGAACCTTATGGATGAGAAATCAAACTAAGAGAAGAGGATAAGAGTTGTCGGTAGCAATGGAAACAACACTATCTGAGACAAGATGGTGCAGGGAAAGACTTGAACAAATAAGTCAAGGTTTGTTCAGAGTTCAATAGAACAAGGCAGTTGTAAGTAACAACGCCCACAAGCTAATAACTCTGGTCGTCAGCAGCTGATTAGGAAAGATCAACTCAATCCCAACCAACCTCCAGGTTCTCAATGAACCTGCCCAACTCTCCGCAATCAAGCGCTTGAAGGGTACCAGATAACTGTGGGAGGCTGAACAAAACAAAAGCAATTTGTTTATGAAGCTCTAGAAGCAAATCAATAACGAATTTGAGCAAGAATATCCCAACACTTCTCAAGGAACTCAAGAATAGCGTGGCGAAATTCAACCTCAAAGAAGAAGGGAGGTATAACACTCCAGGTTTTAAGCTTAATAAAACCTCTTCAATCAAACGTGATTGGCTCCAGAAAGATGATCAAGGAGAGATCAAGACCAGTATGGTCGGAAAAAGGGATCAGAGTGGTATAACACACTCAAGAATTCAGACAGACAGGAATTCTTCTTCAACCAGCAAGGCTATTGGTTGGTGATAAGGATCAAGGTCACAAAGGACTGAGTTTGAGTATGGAGGCTCAAAGGATCAAGGGGAAATCATAGATATACCCGGATAATTTGCTCAGATAAGTGGGGAAGGATGCCCACGGATAAATTGCTTATGATGATGGGATGCTGGAATGCTGCGATGCTTGGATGCTGAGATTAAAGGCAGGGGAGAGCCCCTCCTTATATGGGCAGGAGGCCCTGTTAGACTATATACAACGGATTCTACAAATAGAGCGGAAAAAGGGAAGGCAACCATGTGGTCACTCGCGTTGGTCAAGGATCTGCCAAATGCTTGCGGGTGCGGTCGGGATGGATTCAGTAGATCATGGATGAGCGCCACGCGACGGTAGCAATGAGGAGATTGGGAGGCGCAACGACAAAGACGAAGACACGCAACAACAAAGATGAGGATGTGCTATAACAACGGCGGAGATGACAAGCAACACGGATAAAGGACGCGCGACGCGCGACGCGGATAACGGAAGCGCAGCGCGCGCGGCGCGGCGCGCGTGCGCGGGTAAATAATGGTTAGGATGAGCCTGAGGATAAGTCGTTCGGCCGGGCGGTACGTTTGCGCAACAGTTTATGGATTGAGGTCTTAAGGCAGCCAGGGTGTCCAGGATGGGGCACCACACGTGAAAAAGCTCTGATTTGTGTAATTGAAACTAGTTTCCCAGAGTCATCAAGACAATTTTGCACTTTGCACTTGTCTAAAAAAATACAAGCAAACTGTAAAGTGCGCTTTGTTAATGATGTTGAAGAATGGAAAAGCTTGATGAATCTGTGGCAAAAGTATGGGGCCTCAAAGACCAAGGAGGAGGCGGAGGTCAATGATGCAGAACTCAGAGTAGGTCCAAATTACTGCTTCTTATTCTTCCTAGTTTTGAGTTCTGACCTTTTGACTTGTATAGTGTTTCTTGAAAAACTATGAGGATGTACTTGAGTATATGGAAAATAACATTTTCCCTATCAAAGAGACATTTGTAACAGCGTGGACTTGTATAAACCTAGATTTTGGAAACAAAAAAACTTCTTGGGTTGAAGGGGCCCATGCCACTCTCAAACAATTTATTGCAAACTCTTTGGTAAACCTGTTGGATGTTTGGAAAAGCCTTGATGGAAAGGTTTTGAATCAAATTAATTCAGTTCATGCATCACTTTATAACTCTTGAATTAAGTTAGGGACAGTTCTTTCACCTGAACTGTCAGCCTCCTGGATGCCAAGACCCTTGCTATCCTTTAGCTACCAGAGGTGATATTATAAATAATAAATATATTATTTAATAATTGCAGCAAAAATCCGTAGAATACTTGGATTAAGCTTATTGCAAGGTTAAATGGTTTGGTTATTGTTTATTGTTTTGAATCAAAATTGATTATTAAATATTTATAGAGGGGCCAAAATTATATTGGGGATCTTTAACACCTCTCTTCAGGGATTTCAGTATGAAAACATGTAGTCCTGGTTACTTTGGGTTCTTTAGTTTAAAGATTATTATAACCAAAGATAATATGTATATAAAATACACAATGGAGTGGTAGTTCCTTGTAGCTAAGCTACCACAACAGAGAAAGGATAATAAGACTCACTGGTATATTATTAAATCCTTTGGGTATCTGTTTGGGACGTGTACTGATGGGTTAAACCTATATACTGGGGTTATAAGGTTGTTCAGCAGTTTTAATTGATAAAAAGATGTTTGAAGACGGATATTACTGATCAGACATTGCCATAAATCACTTACTTATCTCTTATAAGTATTTTATTACCTTGGCACGGCGTCTGGATATGAATATTATTGGGTCTCTGCCCATCAACATCCTCAAAAGAGCTCTGTATTTATAGTTTTTGGAGTCCAAATATGGTCCTTCTGAGGGTTGTAGGTGCTCAAAGGGACGGACACTAAGGCTAGCAGGGTAACCAGGGGTAGCCTGTCATGTGTTCTTGGTGTTATAGCCCGGGTAGCATCTAATTCCTTAGGGTTTGGGAATTCTTCTACCTTATAATCGACATCAGGACGTGTGAATAACACTAATCTGTCCTATTTATGTATTATTTGATTAATTATCCTTAGTATATGTTCCCAGTAATATAATAATCATATTATTAGACATCTCTACGGACATTTTGATGTCATTTAAGTTCTCATTATGTATCATATAACTCGAGTAAAAGTCATAATATTGTTTTTACTCTTTATCTACAAGTTCCAGTTGATTTGTTAAGATAATTACTTAAAAAAATAAGTCATGAGAATTCATTTAATATTATTACATCATTATCTTCCTTAGTAAGTCACAAAGATTTTGATGTATAGCAATTCTCACAAAAGTATATTAAAGTATTTTAATATATTTTTTGAAGCTGTCATTGTCGTATTTTCGACATTCTTGATACTTTGCATTATATTAAATAAAAAATACGTGTAAGGATTATTTAGGTATTTTTATATAATATTATGTATATTTAGACAGTCTACTATCCACTGGAACCTTTATTACATATGTAACAAGTTCCCGTGTGTGTTGTAGCCTGTTTACGCGGTACCCGGGCCACTTGTCACTATGTCAGCCTGTAGTCCTGCGGCTGCGTACTTGTCAGAGGCCCGGGGCTGCGTACACAACCTTGACGGGTTGAAACGGCTGTATCTCAGCTGCGCGCGGGTGCTGTGGCTGCCGCGGCTGCGTGTGGGAATTATGACAAAACACATTTCCACCCGTAACTCCTAAAATATACACAACACCTCAATTCTGACTGAATTTTATGTGTGAAACCTATACGTGACAATGTGTGTGAAATATTTAATTGGCCAAAAAGCTCAATACTGGAGCCGTAGTATTTTGGTTCTTTTTTCCTTAATTATTTAAAAATATAAGGAGTTGGATTTCAAGGGTGGGGTCAGTGAGTGACCCTACCTAATTTTGGATGGAGAATCCATTTCTGTAATAATATTTATGGTTTTCCTACTCATTCTTATTTTAGTTGTATTATTATTATTTTTATGTTATTTTAGTTACTTTTGCAGCTTTCTCTGCAATAGTAGCAAGCTGACATGAACTGTTACCATTGGGTTACAAATTGTCTTTAGAGGCAATCCATCTTTTTAGGGAACAATTTGAAAATTTCAAATGTGATCATGATGGCAAAGTCTGCACCAAGTCATATTTCAAGACTATGGGTTTGCCCTGTTCCCACAAAATAGTTGACCGTCTAGCATTCAGAGGATCTGTGGTACCTGAAGATGTTCATACTCAGTGGAGGTTGGACTATGAACCTTGCAGTTATAGTTCTGTAAGTTGGATTAAGTTGGATTCTTCAAGTTGGATTGTTCAAATCACTATGTGATTAATGATTTTTGATTAATGAATACTAATTCACTAATGGTTGATCTTTTTGAATTTTTCCAGTGCAATGTCAATGAAATGCTAAGCATTAATCAGTTATGTGAAAAAGTAAGTTCAATGATCTTGGAATCTCCAGATCATGAGCAAAGAGGACTATTGAAGTATATCATTCAGAAGATTACAAAATATCAATCCAAGCCAAGACTTGAACCTAAAGTCTTACAATCAAGTAGGGGCAGGCCAAAATTGACAGATATGCGGTGAGAACCATCTTGTTTTGAGCTTGTTGAAAAACAACTCAAGGGGGAAAAAAGAACTAGAAGGGCTCTAAACAAGAAAAGACAAAAGATTTTAAGTCTTTTCTTTTGAGATATGTTCATTTTTTTGGTTTAATGAACTTAGTTACTAACTAATGATGAATTTTTAGTCAAATTTGGCAGAATCGGAATCTTAATTTCATAGTTCAGAGGAAGAGACTGAAAGTGAATTGGGATCACTTAATTTGGAATCAGAATCCTCTTCAGAGGAAGAGAACATGCAGAAAAGCTCAACCAGAAGTTCATCTTTTGTGAGTTTTCATTTCATTGATAAAATTAAAGAAATGAATACTAAGTTAAAATGATAGGGACGGAACCAAAAAAAAAATCTCAATCAAATACCCAAGAAATTCAATAAGTTCTTGGGTGAGTTTTGGGATCCAATTGAAGATGGGAATTGCGGATTCAGAGTCATTTCTAAATATCTTTGTTATGAAGAACATGTTTGGTTTAAAGTTAGGAATTAAATGATTGAAAAATTGGAGAAACAGAAAGCATGCTACATTAAGATTCTTGGTGGTTAAAAGGATGTTGAAAAGATTAAACAAAGACTTGATGTTGAAGACATCAATGATAATATTCCCTCCTCAAAATTGCTGGCTAAATTGGACATGGGTTAAATCATAGCAGAAACATATTCCAAACCTATATGTTTCAGTTCATTGGAGTCATGTGATACTTATACTCCAATGAAAAATGATGTTACTGATCAATCAGATCAAATGTTCTTTTACTTTGTAAGCAATAACCACTGCTTTCTATTAGTACTTGAGGGAGAAATGATTCCAATCCCACCCATTGTAGCAAAACCACATTCCTTGATTTCTAAAAAAGCCTCTGGTTGGGTTGATAATCTCAAAGATCAACTGAAAATTTATTCTAGATTGTAATAGACTTTGACTTCATTTCATCATTGGGTTTCATATAAATTGTAATTCTAATGCAGCTAAAAAGTTCCATTAATATAAAGGGTTATCACATTTTGAACATCATTATGTTGAGTTTTTTGAGTTAACATCATTATATTGAGTGTTTTGCATGAGCGTTTAATGGTAAGTCAGTTCAACTTGTGTTGGGCTGATTTAATCACAAGCTTAACTTATGTTAAGCTTGGGATGGGATCAGCTTAACACAAGTTGAACTTGTTTTTTTTGGTGTTTTTACTTTAGGGCTTGTCAAAAGACTTGTATTTTTTGGGGCACTTTTACTTTAGGGCTTGTCAAAAGACTTATTTAATTTTTGGGCCCTTTTACTTTAGGTCTATTCAAGTTGAAATGACTTTAGGGCTTGTCAAGTTAGTTGTATTTTTTTTGGTGTTTTTACTTTAGGGCTTGTCAAGTTACTTGTCTTTTTTTTGGTGTTTTTACTTTAGGGCTAGTCCAGTTACTTGTGCTTTTTTGGGTCTTTTTAATTTAGGGCTATTCCATTGGATAGTACCAGTTTTTTTTTTTTTTTTTTTATTTTTGTTTTTTTAACCAAAAAATGAACATTCTTTGATTTTTTGGTTGATTTCTGTTTTTTTGGAAGGTTTATTTAGTTTATGGGTTGTGTTAGTACCCTTTCATTCCTTTTTTTTTTTTTTTTTTTGGTCACTCCGGTCCGGTGCCGTGTGGAAGTCCACACGGCGGCAGCCTGGGTTGGGTGGGCTGCACAACTCTGTGAGCCGTGGGCCGCTGTACAAGGCCCAAGTTGGACTGTGTGGCATGCCACATGGCCCATTTAAAACCGTGTGCATGGCTCAATGAGCCGTGAATTTAACATTAGCCCTATTTTTAATCCCACCAATAAAAAAATATTTTTTCTTTTTATTTATATTTTTTTTCCTGAAGTATATTTTCCCACTCCCCAAGTCCCTGCAAGTGGTTCTAGTTGTTTTGTTGATTTGCATTGACATTTCCATTCTTGTATGAGTGTCAGTCTCCACAGAAGTAAAAGTACAGTGCTTGTACTTATTTTCTGCCCAAATCATTTTCACTACACCTTTTTGCTTGAAATCAATTCCAAACCTCAGGTCAGGAAAAAGAAAATGGCCGTCTGATACTTCATATTCATCCATAGTTTTAATTGTCAGAAGTCATATGAAAACAAATGAACACTGTGGGATTCAAACCCACAACCTCAGACTCTTTATATGAGTGATGCTCTTACCAATTGAGCTAAGTGCGCTGTTGAGTAAGGAGCTGTTGATTAATAGCTATTTGACTGATCACCCTGGAAGAGGTGTACTTATCCCAGAATTCTATGATGTGGGTGGCACATACCTATCAATGAACTGCTCATGGCAATTATGTAATCTAACATCAATAAGTTGTCCATTAGATTTCTTGGTTGGAACTTCAAGTAAAAAGTAATACTCAGAGATGTCACCTTTGTCAATGTGAGGTGAGTTGTAAAAAGAGTCAGATGTGAAGGTGACATGCGGAGAGCAGTCAAAGGGAGTAGGCAAAGAACCAAACTCAAGTGATGATAAGGAGGGGATTCCTTTTTCCTTCATTATTTCACGGTTTAATTCAAAGGGAAGTCTGGCCAAATTGCAAAACATTTGTCCTAAAATTTGAGAGACTTTGTCTTCATTAAAATTGAGAAAAGCATATGCTTGAGGGGAAGATTGAATAGATGATTTCTTCACATAGCGTCCAAAGAACTCAAAGGGGTCCGTCAATTTTTTCCATCCAATTTCCCACATTTTTCCACCCCAAGATCTTGAGGGACCAACCGTGTTGACAAATTTATTTTACTGGTGAAGGAAAGTTGTCACAAAGTTGATTTCCTTCTTGTCTTGATCAGAAAGTTTATCCAATGGGACAAATTCAATTATTGCAACAAGACTGTTGTGATCAGACTTATTGAGAAAAATTACGTTTCCACGGTGGAAGAAATGGAATTGCTTGATTTTCTGCTTGGCAAGTTCAAACTCAGTCAGTGAGGGTTTTCAATTTTTCTTTTTGTTTTCAGTATTAATTTCAGGATACAGATCCAAAGGTTGTAGTTTCCGTTCAGACCATACAACCTTTTCATTGATGCCCCCCTCTGCAAGTTCCAAAGAGATTTTGGAGGCCCTCATTTGATCCCTCTTTTGCTTCAAAGCCCTCTGCTTGCCCCCTATCTTTATGTTTTTCACCTCTTCTGCTTCCATCTTGTTTCCTCCTAGGCAAATGCTTGACTTGGGGTGAGGATCAAAAAGGGATTCAATTTGGAGTATACCATTGTGAGTGCGGTGGGAGAAGGGATGGCATTGAATGAAAAGGGGTCAAAGAATGGTTACAGAAAAAAAATTATTCATGTGATCACCAAAAAACAATCAAAAACAAATAAAAAAACTACTGGGCATGGGTGTGAACTACTAGGGCCAGGCTTATCAAAAAAAAATTATTGGGGGCAAACCAATTGGTTTGGGCCTTGGGTTGGAAAGGGAGGGAGGGGGGCGGACCAATTCAGTGGTGGGACCGGAAAGCAAGGGGGGATGGGGGCCAAGGAGGGCTCATTGGTGGCGGGGCCAACAAGCAAAGGGGGAGGTGAAGAAGCCGGAAAGCAAGGGGGGGGGGCAAGGAGGCCAACAAGCAAGGGGGGAGGCAAGGAGGCCGGCAAGCAAGGGGGGGGCAAGCAAGGAGGCCAACAAGCAACGGGGGACAAGGAAGGGGGGAGAGGGGAGGTTTTGGTGAGTGAGTGGGAGGGAGTGAGAGGGGGTTAGAGGGAGGGAAAAGCAGAATGAGGAGGAGGGAGGGGGGAGCTTACCTGGGGAATCAACCAAGGGGGTGAGGGGGGCCTGAAAGGGGATGGAGGTGGATGAACCAACTTATGAGTATTGGATGATGGGGAGGATGAGTAGGAGGGGGGGGGAAGCTTACCAGGGGAGCCAACCAAAGGAGGAGGGGAGGTGGTTGGTGAGGTGGAGGTGATGGGTGAGGTGGAGGTGGTTGGTGAGGAGGAGGAAGGAGTGGACTGACTGGTGGTTTGGTGGGGTGAGGTGGGTGGTTTGTCCAGTGGTTTGGTGGGGTGAGGTGGGGGGTTTGGAAGTTTTGAGTCTGTTTTGTCTAAGTCCACCCCACCAAATGAGAGAAAAAAATACCAACTCAGCCTAGGAATCTTGGGTGAACAACCAAAACCATTTTTCTAAGTCCACCCCACCAAATGAGAAAAAAAAAGAGCGAGTCAGCCAATGAATCTTGGGTGAACAAAAAAAACCTGCAAAATTTGGTGAAGGGATTTTTTACCTAATTCATAATCAAACATTAATCATCAAAGAAAGCAAGGGTAAGAGGAAGAATCTGTTCTCTTATAGAAGAAGATGAGGGCAAAGATAAGACAGGGATGAATTGAGGCGGATCTGGAATATCATCTTCAAATATTTTTTCCCATTCATCTTTGATGTTGGCCAAAAGATTGTGAAGGATGACACAAGTGATAACCCAGTTCATGAGAAACTTAATGTCTTTGGGATTTTGAAGCTGGTTTTGCATTTCCCTTGTGCTGGGACCTCTTCCTTTCAGGACTCCTATGGCATGCTCAATCCAAACCTGTGATTGGGCAAGATGATAGTTGAAATTGGTTTTTCCTTGATTGTTGGACAAAACATTCCGGTATTCTGGAACCACATATTTCCCACTAGCATAAGCTGAATTGTCCAGAAGGTATTGATTGTGGTCAAAGTAGTTCTCTGGTTGTTGGGTAATCCGCATCCAATTTAACATGTATGAATCATGACAAGAACCTGGAAGGCCAGCATGGAGGGATATGAACTTCTTGTTGTTATTGCAAACAAGTTGTGGTGCCACAGAGTATCTGAACAAACAGACAAAACATATTTGGTCAGTGTGTGATCAACAGTGTTATCAAAGCAATTGGAAAAGATATGAATCAATTGCCTTTTTTTCCAATCAAAATAGTGGTTGCCATCTAGCTTGGGTTTTTGACTCAAGGGGATGATGGTTCCATCAACAAAACCAATGCAACCAGGAAATCATTTGGTTTCCATTAATTGAGATATCTCCTTGCATTCTTCTTTTGTTGGACAAGAAAGGACTGAGCAATGCAAAGATAGGATAGCAACCATGACTCTTTTGGTGTATGAGTCAATGGTTCCATATCCAGCTGAGAATAGATTTTCTAATTGATGAATTGCTGCTCCATTTCCATTTGATCCCAATCTACAAAGAGAAAAGGCCAGGAGGATAGCTGGATTGCATTGAGGATTACAAGAATTTTTCTGGAAGATTTGGTGGTCTTCAATCATCTCCAAAAGTTTTATGAATGAAGGAAATAGAATTTGGAACAGTTGCTGGAAGCTTAAGTTGGGGAGGAGATGAAGCTTTTGCCTTTCATACATAGGGTTTTGGAGAGTTTGTCTTCTTGGAACCATGTATTTCTTTTGTAATAGAGCATTCAAAGCTAATCAAGTTGATTCCAAATTGGAGTCTGAATCGGAGTCCAAATGGAAGTCAAATGCTAACAAAAGTTCAGTCAGCTTTTTTGCATTTTCATCTTGCTGCCAAGAAGTTTGATGGGAAATGTTGAGAAAGATGGTGATTTGATGTGTGGTGATGAGATGATGATGGGATTTGTGTGAAAATTGAGATGTGAAGCAATAGATATGTGAAGTGATGGAGATGTGAAGCAATGGAGATGAGATGTGTGTGATGCGATGGAGATGGAACCGGTGTGGTGGTCCAAACCTGTCCTATAGCCATCAGACTCACTTTTCTAGTTTGAAAACATCTCAATCCCTCAAATTAACCTCAGAATTGGATTCTACATCACAAATAACCCATAGTCACTCAGCCAAAGTACCCCACTATCTCTCATAGATTAGAAGATACAGTCCAACAAACCTCCAACTGTGGCAAACTAATACCCAAACAGGTGTCACATCTCTGTAGAAGACACAAGACATACCTTGTAAACCCTCAAATACATGCCAGTAACAGCTTACCCTCAATACCAGGACCATACACCAACCCTTTCACCCCAACCAGAATACAGCAATACAGATACAGGAGGCAGTACAGCTAGTTCAGCTCCTATCACCTCACCCAGAAAGCAAGCAAATATACATACAGGAGGCTGTGCAGAAGTGTACAGGAAAAGTGCAGGCAGGAGGAAGTGGAACCAGTCTCAACCAGGACCAAAAAAAATAAGCAAACATACATACAGAAGGCTGTGCAGAAGTATACAGGAGAAATATATGCAGTAGGAAGTGAAACCAGGCTCAACCAGAACCATGCAGTACCAAACAACCTCAGCACCACACAGAAATTTATGCAGCCAGTAGCATGTGATGCCAAACAGACTACAAGTAAAAGTACCACAGGCCTACCCAGCAATATATGCAGGCAGTCAGAACCATGCAGTATCAACCCACCACAGCACCACACAGCAATTTATGTAGTTAGAAGCATGTGATACCCAGCAAACCACCAGTAACAAAAAACCCCAGCACTACCCAGCAATATATGCAGGCAGTCAAGACCATGCAGCACCAAAAAAATCACCAGTGAATGAACAGCAGCACATGTAGGGAGAATCAAGTAGCACCAGACCAACCACCAGTACTGCACAGGAATACATTGTATCTGCACTTCACAGCAGTTTATGCAGGGCTGTGCATGCATGAAACCCCTGTACCAGCTTTTCCCAACCAGCAGAAATGCCTCATGTAACTGTAAAAGCCTTTTTCAACCAGCTAAAATGTCTCATGTAATTTTAGCTCACTGTTCCTCACCAGAACAGGGAGAACCCTCAGGGGCAGCCTTGAGCACCCCTGGGGGAAGGATTTTCTATTTAAGGAGGGCCTCTCTGCCCTATCCAAGTTGTATCATCACCCATCTCAGTATGCCATCTGGCCATTAGCTATCCCCATCCACCCATCAGGCCTTCTTGGCCCATCCATCTGTGGTACCTACCCAGATAAATATTAGTGGTGAATCAGTTATAAAGGAAAACAAGAAATCAGAAACCAAGTTATTACCCATCTTTAACCAATTAAACCACCCATCAGTTGCTTGAATAAGGGTTCTTCTGTGACCTAAATATTCAGCACCATATTAAAGAAACCCCAAACATTAGTTAGTAAATAACCCTCACAAAGAAAGAGAGCACAACAAAAATAAACTACCAACCCTTCCTCTACCCAGCCCCCTGTGGGTAACCCCATCCTTGGGTCCTCTCCTGAACCAGCCCTTTGATAAACCCTTGAAGCCTTTAATATTGGGTTATTGGTTAAGATCAAACATATCTGATCAATAAATTAACCAATAGTCCAATACATCTGGTCTATTCTTCAACAAATCCTACCAATATCACAGTTAATAATTAATCTAGGTCTGATCTGAGACCTATATTAAGTCTCAAAGAAACCAGCCATTAATTTAAATAAATTTTTGTGCAGACTTACTATAGTACTACAAGGGCAGGCAATTCAAAACCACTCTTAGTATATACTAATACTCCAAAGGAGTAGAAGTAATACTAAATTCCCCTTCAAGGACTGCCAGAAAGCTATTTGCTAATTTTTATATAATCCCACAAGAGTCTCTACACCAGTATGGATTTGCTGATGTGGATGGGTGTTTTAGATGTGATGGATGGTGGATGGATGATGATGCATAAATGGAGGGTTTAATTGCAGGTTTTATTTTTGAAATCTGCCATTTTCATGAAACCCGCCATTTTTAAATACACCAGTTAGGGGGTATGTGTATTTCAGAAAACTGCCATTAAAAATGGTGGTTTTGGTCAAAAAAAATGGCCTGTTTCTAATGGCGGGTTTGCTAACTCTGATACGCCCTATTAATTATGAAAGTTTATTTGTTTTTTTGAAAAATGGTTACTGACCATTTAATTTGCTTTAAATTTCTTCTTTTTCCTTCCTCTCCTCTGTGGTTGTTCTAAATATTAAAAAAATGATGGATATCTGTTACTTGAGGACTAAGAGATATTCTTGAGCTTGTTGGCTCATCCCTTTTTTACTCCTCTTGATTTATATCTTTGAGTTAAATTTGGCTCTTGAAGCAGAACACGTTGATATTTCCCACTGTAAAGCTTCTTTTTTCACCCAAATAATAATGTTGTTCTTCAGGTGGTAAATTATGGAATTCTTCAAGTAATTCAGTCACATAGATTTTCATTAGTGGTTTTGAATGGAACTTCAGGGGTTCCTAATTCTTCAGTTTTATCAGGTTTAAGAGCTAGCTGGAGAATTAAAAATAGAAATCAATCAGAAAGTATTCATTTGTGCCTGAATAAAAATAAAAATGAAAAACTTACTGAGAAGGAGGTTTTGAAATGCCATTGAGGATGTTAATTTTAAATTTGGAAGTGTTAACCATTTCTGATAGCCAATTTGAATTTGTGAATACATGTTATATCCATATAAGAAAATTGATCACAGTTGATGCAAGAGGTCAAAGATTCCGGGACTTGCTGAAATGAATGAATGGTTTTTAGGGAAAAGTGGCTGGTTTTCCAAGAGAGATGGTTCACACAGTGGGGAAATAAAATGAGATGCTTCAAATCTTTCTGAGAGGCTTCAAAAGCTCTCATGTATTTGGAAAGTAACTTAATTTTAAATCTTATGAGCTACATTGGAAAAAGAACAAGTAGTTGAACTGACAAAAATTTTAATGTATGAATTTAGGCCTTCTATTCCTGAGGTAATTTTATTTCCAAATTGGAAGCTTTTTGTGGCCATGTAAGAGACAACTTTTTTTGTGGGGGAGCCAGCTTTCAAGCGGGGGTCTGAAGTAGGGAGATTCCATACTAGAGAATTTTTTTAAAAATTTATCATGAGAGATTGATTCAGGTTTTTCATGGAAATCCTACTGCCATTGTTTCTGGAAAAATTTCCATTCATCTTCATACTTGAAGTTATTCCTGCAATTGGTTTGACTATATTTAAAAATTTCCCAGATATGTATAAGATGATGACCAGATGGGAAATATTTTTCAATGGTGAAAAGAAATTAAGATCCTAAACCAAGACCACTGTATTTCATGAACAACAAAAGTGCAAGGTTGGTGAGACTGTTCAGATGAAGTCAACAAAAGGGATCAAAGAAATGAAACCAACAAAGGCAATGGCTGATTTCAATCAATCAGCCTGCAATCAATTCTGAAGACAAGCAGTCAAGCTGAATAACATGATGACTGATACGAATAGAAATAATCAGAACTGGATCATTTGATAAACGCATTGAGCACTCAAAGTTGAACTCCATACATGTAACGTTGGTCTTGAAGGAAGGTCAAGACAGTCCTTGACCTTGGATGGATGCAATCTGTAGTTCTGTAAAGTAATTGAGTTAGTGTCTTGAAGTTTGAGGAGTGTTGAATTAGATTTACCAGCTGTGTGATGTCTTGGCGCAATGGGAACAGTATTCGAAGTTGTGCGAGTGAGATGGACAATGAAAGGACAATCTTGAGCAATGAAGAGAGCAGGAGATGAATATGGGAAGATGATCCAAATTACCAGCCAGCTGCCAGCGGTTGATTCATCCCGGAACACAAGGAGACAGGCTAGCTTGTGGTCAAACTTCATATTTGAAGTATTGAAACTGTAGCCGGCATCCCACTTCACAGTCTGAGAAAAGTATAGGTCCGCGTTAGTCCATGGCTGGGATTATTCCAACATCCTCCCTTAATTCAATTCTCCAATAACTATTCACTGACATGATGTACCAGTTGGGACACCAAGTTTTTATTAGCGGCTTTTGTTAAGCAATCCGCAACCATCTCTTCTGATCAGATGAGTTGGATTTCAATTGATGCTGACTCAATGTCTTCCCTCAATCCTTTGGTCTTTAAATCAATGAATTTTGTTTTGGAATTGCATCCAAAATTTTTGATTTTATCGTCGAGACCCTTGTTATCGA
Organism: Puccinia polysora; assembly: GCA_025617555.3. NCBI lineage: Eukaryota > Fungi > Basidiomycota > Pucciniomycetes > Pucciniales > Pucciniaceae > Puccinia > Puccinia polysora. The sequence goes on from CM062638.1 coordinate 12,895,254, forward strand.
TGAGATGGATGCTGGGAGTAATTGGTTTTCGCCACAGTTCTTTGATCAGGTAGTTGATCCATCTGCATTTGAGTTGTCCATCATTTAGAGCATTGCATTCAGCTTCAGTTGATGAATAGGTGACGTTGCGTTGTCTGCGGCTTGTCCAATATAAAGTTGAGCCTCAAAAGAAACAGATGAAACCAGATTGGGACCTTCTTGTGACTGGATCGTCTGCCCAGGTGGAGTCGCTATAACAAACCAGGCTGGGTGAGTCTTTTTTCTTGGAGATGAGGAGAGGTTGATCCTTTGTTTTTGCTAGATATCCCCAAACCTTGAGTATTTCACGCCAGTGATTGATACCGGGCTTCTCTTAGAATTGTGCCAGTGAGGAAACTGCAAAACTGATGTCCGGCCGGGCTAGTCCGGCAATGAAGTTGAGCCTACCAATCGGAGATTGGTAGTTGAAGTTGAGTTTTCTGAATTCTTCTTGTTCTTCTTTGGTAGCTGGTAGGAGATGAATACCCGGGGTGCAAGGTGTACTAGAGATTGACTTAGACCCCAGAAGATTCAGTTCCGTCAGCCCTTTTTCAATGTGAAGAGGAAGAGATAGTTTAACTGCATTTTTTGTTTGTTCAACTTTCATTCCAAGTAGCGTGTTGGGTTCGTGACATGATGAGTTCTTGAATTTGCTGAGGAAAGCTTCCTTGAATTTATTCACATCTCCGACCACCAGGAGATCATCCACATGCACAAAAAGTGCCCATTGGCCATCTTTTACAATGTAGAGACATGGGTCCGCGTCGGAAGGGGTGAACCCTTGGAGTTGGATCCAGTTTTGGAGCATCTCATACCAGTTTTTTGGTGCTTGCTTGAGTCCGTAGAGTGACTTGTTTAGCTTGAGGATTGGCGTATTTCTTTTTGAACCAACTGGAAAATGGATGAAAACCTCCTCGTCAAGTGGAGCATGTAAGAACGCACCCTTGACATCGAATTGCAACATTGGAAGATCTTTTTCAACAGCTAGTAGAAGAACGGCTCGGAGTGACGCGGCTTTACCAGTTGGGGCGTATGTGTCAAAGTAGTTGATCCCATACCTTTGATTGAAGCCCTGAACGCACACTCCTGATTTATGAACCGGTTCGCCTCCGTGTGTGTTCTGTTTGATCCTGAAGGCATAGGTGACGTTGAGGACGTTCTTTGGTTTGGGTCCTTCATAGTCCTCCCAGACTTTGAAGTCTTTGCAGGTACTTAGCTCTTTGTCTAATGATTTTGACCATATTGTATCTTTGAGTGCCTCCTCAGGCGATGATGGAGCGTAGTTGCAGTGGTACCCATACCAATCAGGAGGCCGGGTTGTAGAGCAATCTCTCAGAGTTCTTGCTGGATTGATTTCAGCATGAATGAGCTCGTCTTTGTTGCAATCAACATCTGATTCTTCCGCAGAGCTTTCAGTTTTAATTGTCCAAGTGCCATCTGATTCATCGGCCGTGGGAGGAGATTCTGTAGGATTTGTTGACGAGGGGTGTTCCTGTGGTATGATTTGCAATTGGTCTGAGGGGTCGTCCAGAGCAGAATTGATTGAGGGTGAGAACTTGACGTTTTTTTTTTCTATCACTTTACCGCTGGGTGTGAGTACTCAATAAGAGAGAAGTTTAGGTGCATACCCCAGAAGTTTAACAGGGACTCCCTTCTTGTCAAATTTTCTTTGCAAGTGATTACCAAGGTCAAGGTAGGTAAGTTCTGTCCCAATTGGTTTGAGATATACAGTCGGTAGAGAGGTCCCATGCATGGTTTCCCAAGGAGCTAAGCCATCTGCATTTGGAATTTGGTTGAGAGCAAGTGCACAGCTTCGGATCGTTTTGTGCCAATAGTCTTTGGGGATCCTGGAGGACAAATGTGTAGCTCTGACTGATTTGGCGATGGTTCTGTTTGCTTGTTCTGCCTTTCTGTTATGCTGTGGATGGTATGGCTCAGAGACTATCCTTTGAATTCCTTTCTCCTCAAAGAATTTGGTTAAGTCTTCATTAATGAATTTGCCTCCTCTGTTGCTGCAGAATTCAGTGGGAAAATAGTGGAGGCGATTGAATTCATTGAGAAGGATGAACTTGATGATATCAGGGGCGTTGCTCTTGCTTTTCATAGGGATGCAGCTAATATAGCCACTGTGGCTGTCAACTATGTGAGGGAGTATTGGTATCCGCCTTTTGCCATTGGAGAGATTGGTCCAATGAGGTCGGCATGGATCCTTTGCATTATCTTGTTGGCTTTGGTGGAGATTTCTTTGAATTGACTCTTGGTTATTTTACTTCTTTCGCAGTTCTTGCAATTGAATGACCGTTTCACAGAGCTTGGGACAGATTCTTTGAGGTATTTTTTGATCCTTGGTAGACTAGCGTGACCTAGTTTGAGATGAAGATCCTTTACGTCTTCCAGGGTTGCGCTGAAACTTTGGTTGTTGGGAATGATGGCGTAAAGTAGGTTGTTGAAGATCTGTCCTCGCAAAAACGGCTTTTTGTTGAGTCGCATTTCAAATGAGGGTGGCCAGCTTGTGTTGTTAATAACAAGGTTAGCTCCCTTGCTCAGAAATACTTCCATCAAAAGGAGGTTGATGCATACGTCTGGGGTCCAGGCAGCGTCTTGGAGGACAATAGTTCCAACTGGTGAGGTGAGACAAGCAGAACCTCTACCCATGATAGCCAGCAAAGCTCCTGGTTTTCTGGTTTTGATGACGTTCAATCCATCTTCAGGGGTGATGGTGTCAAAGACGCGCCTGTCGCGAATCATATGAATTGAGCATCCCAAGTCGAGGATGAAGTTGGAAGGAGCTTGCTGAGAGAAATGTGAGAAGCAGTGCAGAAAGGAGAAGAAGTTGGCAGATTCATTGTTTTTCTTCTTTTCTGGTTTGCGAGGTTTGAAATTTTTTGGTTTCAACTCAGGAAACTCAATCCAGCACTTTTCTCGGGGGTGGTTTTTCACTTCTGGATTGTGAACTCCATTTTCGCATTGAGGATAATTGGAGTACAGGTTGATATCAACCTTTGAGCTGGTAGAGATTTCTTTAATCTTGGTGTTGTTCTTGTTTTTGTATTGCGTCAAGTGGTCCAGAACTCTTTCAACGGAGACTTATTTTTCACCATGCATGATTTGGGAGGCCATGTTCTTGAGATTCGCGGGAAATTTGAATAGAAAAAGGTACGCCAGGATATCTGAAGGAAGTTCTATGCTCACTTCGGAGAGTTTGTTGAGATGCAGCCTGACCGTCGTGACAAATCTTTTGATGTTATCTTTGCTGAAAGAAAGATAGAGAAATCCATTGAATACTCTGGCTCTATTTGCTGATTGTGATGAAGCAAAATAATTCTTGGTGGCCACCCAAATTTCTTTGGCGTTTCGAACGTTTCCTGGTTTGATGATATTTGTGTGTGTTGCAGGTTTGAGTTTTGCCAGAAGAAAAGGGGCGATGTCTTTGTTCATCTCTGGATCAAGTTGTTGGCTGGGGTCCGGGTCTTCCATGATTTGAAGAATTCCTTGGATGTCGAAGAGGCTTTCCATTTTACTTTTCCAGATCAAATAGTTGTCTTCATTGAGCAGAGGTGTGGACTCGACCAGGGTTTTAAGCGTAATGGTCCTCATTGCGTTGTTGCCTCCTGGTCCTGGTGTGAATCTTTTGGTCATTGTCGTGAGCTTTGGCTTTTAACCGTGAAAAGAAATTAAGATCCTAAACCAAGACCACTGTATTTCATGAACAACAAAAGTGCAAGGTTGGTGAGACTGTTCAGATGAAGTCAACAAAAGGGATCAAAGAAATGAAACCAACAAAGGCAATGGCTGATTTCAATCAATCAGCCCGCAATCAATTCTGAAGACAAGCAGTCGAGCTGAATAACATGATGACTGATACGAATAGAAATAATCAGAACTGGATCATTTGATAAACGCATTGAGCACTCAAAGTTGAACTCCATACATGTAACGTTGGTCTTGAAGGAAGGTCAAGACAGTCCTTGACCTTGGATGGATGCAATCTGTAGTTCTGTAAAGTAATTGAGTTAGTGTCTTGAAGTTTGAGGAGTGTTGAATTAGATTTACCAGCTGTGTGATGTCTTGGCGCAATGGGAACAGTATTCAAAGTTGTGAAAGTGAGATGGATCATGAAAGGACAATCTTGAGCAATGAAGAGAGCAGGAGATGAATATGGGAAGATGATCCGAATTACCAGCCAGCTGCCAGCGCTTGATTCATCCCAGAACACAAGGAGACAGGCTAGCTTGTAGTCAAACTTCATATTTGAAGTATTGACACTGTAGCCGGCATCCCACTTCACAGTCTGAGAAAATTATAGGTCCGCGTTAGTCCATGGCTGGGATTATTCCAACAAATGGAACTAATGAGAGCTTGTCATTTTTCTGTGAAATGGTAAAAAATTTGATATTAATGGTTTATAAGATGATTGGAGTTCTCCAAGATGGGTGGAGATCCCTGGAAAAAATTCAAATCCATATCAAATTTATGAATGCAAAAGGGCTCAACAATGTGGGCCACAACCCAAAAGGGTTTTATTTTGATCATCATTTGGTTTAGGTTTTGAGACAAAAATAGTGCTGAAAAAATTAACAAAAAATAATTTTTGGAAAATGTTTAAGGCCTTTATTGAATCTGCAGCTTTAAATATCTAAAATCATAATTCATTTGTTCAGAAAAAAAAAGAATAAATAAAGACAGAACAACCCTTTTATTTCCAATTATCAACACTATGATGAATATTTTTTGGGTAAAATATCTTATGAGCAGTCAGAGAAATTTTTAGTTTAATCTTTGGATGCTTTCATAAAGTTGTGTAAAAAAAATTTACAGAAAATTTGATGCCAGATGTGAAAAAAGAAACTGTAAAGGATGCATCATTTTGAAGTGTTTTTACATTAAATTCAATGCTTGGAAGCCAAGAATACATCCAAAACTACAAAAAGAAATTTTTTAAGCCTCTTTAATTGATTTTTCAACTTTTGAAGATCTCAAATCACCAAAAAAAAAAGGATTAAAAGGGCAAAGAGAAGGAGCCAAAAATTCCATAATTTTTTTTTTGATTTTTTTTTTGAATTTTTTAAAGTGTTCTAATAATTGTAAAATTATCAAAAATTTATTTTGAGGATGTAAGACACCCATCTACAGGGCTATAGAATCAAATTTTCAAAATACCCAATCCTTGAAATGCCTGTGTAACAAATGATTTTTCCATGTGGGAGTGAAAGCATGCAGAAAAATGTTTTCTGTGATCTAAAGGATAGCACCTGTGAGAAAACTAATTCCCTCAATAAATAAATAAAATATTGAAAAACATGAAAATCTATAAAAAAAGAAAAAAAATGGAAAAAAATTAAAAGAAGTAAGGGGGTCTCTGACCACTGGCAAGATCAACATTTCCCTTGATTTTAGAATAAACAATTACAGAAACATATTAGGGTATATCAGAGTTGGAAAAACCACCATTTTTAATGGTGGGTTTCTGAAATACACATACCCCCTAACTGGTGTATTTAGAAATGGAAGTATTCATGGAAATTTCAGATTTCAAACATCAAAACCGCCATTATCATCCATGCACCATCCATTGAATGAAAAAAACTCATACACAACTCCACCTCAGAACATCCATACCAATCCCATCTACATTGCTTCACATTTACCATCATCATTACCATTCCCCCCCTCTCCCACCAGACTACCTTTTCCCATGGATCCAGACCCTCCATCCACTGGCTTAAGTCATTCAATCCCCCCATCCTATCCCAGGAAGTTCCAATTCCATCCTACCTCCTCAAGCTGTTCATTGAGCCCCTCAGTTGGCTCATCAACCCCTTTCCCAGAACTGTGTCCTATCCACTCTGTGTGTACCATCCCCAGCAAGCAAACCCAGTCTTCCTGCAACTTTGAACCTCATCAACCCTACCATGGACACCAACCCCCACTCCTCCTCCATCTAAATCATGAAAATGTCCCTTACTTGCAAACCATCCTCAATCAGACTGATTTCCAGTTCTTCCCCAAACCTTGACAACCTCTTTAATCAAGGATCCATCTCATCCATCACCACCACCACCACCCACTGCGTCTGGTGCAAGCTCCATCAAGCCAATCAATTTTCCTACTCCTGCTCCACTTTTCAGGGCTATAGACCAACTTGATATGGGAAATAGGGTCTTCTTTGACCAATCCCCTTTCCAGAAGGTCCTTGGACTAACCACCTCAATGAAAGTCTAGATGACCCCTGATTAAGCAGCCCGGGGTAGTTTGAAACTTGCCTGATACTTGTGTGATCCTCAACCAACAACTAATATGTATGTATCAGATTTTGAAGCTGAACTTGTTTTTTTTTGGGGGTTTTTTGGTTAGAACTCCTCACATTGAATTTTTGAATTTGATTGATTGTCAACAGCCTTATCAACCCACCTTTTTCCAACTTCCCCTTGTTGTCATCCTTTTCCATCCTCCCCCTAAATCTCATCCTCATCTCCATTAGGAACCCAAGCCATCCACAAGTCTCCCTCTCTCAGCGCTTGGAGCCTTCAAAACCAAGTTCCTCCTCTTCACTCTTTGTTGAACCTGCCAATTGATAGCTATTTCCATCTTTGCATGACAAATTTTCAATTGAATTGCAGGAAGCTTGATTGAGCAAGAAATCACAATGAGTTGCCCCCTCCTCCTCCCCCGCTGCTGTTGTGGTGCCCCATCCTGAACACCCTGGCCAGTGCGGAGATTTCAATGTTTTCCTTATCATCATTCATAGGTATCATTATCAAAAAAAAAAAAATCATTGCCATCCACCATCCACACATACAATCCAAGAGCACTCTGTTTGACTGTCCAATCAACATCTTGCACCAACCACCCAGCAGAAGCTTCCTCAGCTTTGAAGAACTCAAGCAATCCAAACCAGTTGACAATTGATTTAAAAAAATTACTTGCCATCTAGCAACTAGGTACCCTCAACTCAATCATCATCTCAATTGGTGCACCTACCCACACCCCCTCATAGATTGACTGAGACTCATGATCCTAGTCGGAAGTACCCCAAGAGGCTGACTTACCATGATGCTCAATCATACCTGGGCGAGATGATGATGAGCCATCAATTCAAAACAACTCGATCGATGACCACCACAATCAAGGCAATCATCAAGGCTCGTTGATTATTACAATCCATCCCTTCCCTTGGAGCACCCTTGAGACCATCAAGTTTATCCCCAATCTCCAATCCCATCCATCCCCGCTAACCTCCTCAACCTTGCCTTCACTTGGATCCAATCCCTGCTTCATCAAGCCTCCTCGTGCAACTATCTACCAACCAGCTTCCGATCTCATTCCCATCACCACCTCACCGTCAAACCTCTTCCTCCCCTCCTATCTTGCGGTCGTCTGTGGGTCTCTTACCTTTTTGGTTCCCCTGGGACACCTGCCAGCGGTTGTCCGCGGGCTCGGCAGTTGCCCATGCCCGTCGGACACCTGCCGGCAGTCATCTGCGGCCTTGGCAGCTGCCCGGGCCCATCAGGATTCCCGTGGGCGTCCCCCCTTTGGATTTCTTTGTCTCCAAGTACCTTTTTGTTTCTTTTTTTCCTCTTTTGTTTTCTCATGATCTTGATCTTTGAAAAAAAAAAAAAATAAAAAAATAAAATAAAAAAAAAAAATCCGCTCTCACTTGTAAATCTCTCTTGTAAATAGCCTATAGGCCTCTGGTCTATTAAAGGAGGGGCTCTCCCCTGCTTTTTTGGGGAGCATCATATATATCATCATACATCAGATCATCATATCATCAGTCAATAGAATCATCCATAGGGGTGTGTGCCTGTGTCCCCCCATTATCAAGAAATTCAATCCTGATCCTTATCCTGGGTATATCTTTGATTGCCCCCGGATCCATTTTTGACCCTGAGTCTTTGCCCCTCTGTGGCCTGATCCTTATCACCAACAAATAGCCTTGCTGGTTGAAGAAAAATTCTGTCTGTTGGAATTTTTGAGTGTGTTATACCACTCCTTGATCCCTTTCTCTGACCATACTGGTCCTGATCCCTGATCACCTTTCTGGAGCCAATCACAATTGATTGAAGAGTTCTTATTAAGCTTAAGACCTGGAGTGTTATACCTCCCTTTATTTTCTTTGGAGTTGCATTTTGACAGCCTATTCTTGAGTCCCTTGAGAAGTGTTGAGGTTATCCTTGCTTCAAATCAGTTACTGTTTGCTTTGGAGCTTCTTAAACATTGTGCTTTTTCTTTTACAGCCACCCTCAGTTATCTGGTACCCTTCAAGCGCTTGGTTGCGGAGAGTTTGGCAGGTTTATTGAGAACCTGGAGGTTGCTTGGGTTTGAGTTGATCATCCCCAATCTTCTGCTGACGACCAGAGTTATTAGCTTGTGGGCGTTGTTTACATACAACAGGTTTTGTTCTTTGAACTCTAAGAGGAATTTAACTTCTTTTGTTCAAGTTTTTCCCTGCATAATCTTGTCTCAGATAGTTCTGTTCCATTGCTACCAAACTATTATCATCTTTATCCTCTACTCCTTGATTCCTCATTTACCAGGTTCTGGACCTTGATCTTGGTTACATTTAAATATTTTTGTAACACTCAGGAGGGCAGCCTAAACAGCACCTTTCCCCTCCACAGAACTGCCACGGCCTAGCACCGTTTGGAGTCTTACATTTGGTCACCCGGGCCGGGATCAAACCAGCAACCTTGGTATTTACAGTCCCGCTTGAAGAATCAACGCCAAAATCCAATCTGATTTTTTTTTCTTTTCTTTCTTTTCCTGTTTGTTCTTTTTTTTCAGATCTGATCCGTAGAGGCAACTTGGTCCAGAAGTAAGTCCTCCCAATTGTGCACCATCTGGGCAAGATCCTTGTTGTTTTTTGTGAAACTCTACTCTTGCCACACTTGTGAGCCACCTTGAAACTCTGCTCGTTTGGATCTCTTAGGAACCCTTCAACATGGAATCTGCTGGATCCTCTTGATCTGTTTGGGCCAAGATGGTCAAAATCAAGCCTCAGAACAAAAATTTAGGCTTCAATGGGACCAATGTCAAACAATTCCTGGACTCCTATGAGATGGCTGCGGAAGTGTATGGTGCCAGTGAATATGATATGGCTTATCAGTTACGATTTTTTATCTCTTTGGAAAAATTTATGGAGGTTATTGAATAGTGCAAGGGATTCAAAACTCAAAACTGGCGGCTCCTGAAGGAGGCTATGTTGGCCTATTGGGGAAAAATAGATGTAGCCAGATTTACTTTGCAAAACTTGGATGCCCTGGTTTCTCAATGGATCTCCAATGGTGGTATCTCCTCAGCCTCTGACTATCAGACTTTCAGAAAATCTTGGGACCCTATCCAGTCCTATCTTATGCGGAACAATCACATTGATAAGTTGGACAAAATTCAAGTGCAATTTTTTCAGTCTTTCTCTCCAGGAGTGCAGGAAGTAATTAAGGATGAATTGGTGAAATCTGGATCCATGATCACGACAAGAGACAATTGGTTCAAGCTCCCTGCTTTCATGGTTCTTAGGAATACTGTGGATAAAGTGATGAAAGGTCAAACAGCTCTCACCTTTGAAAAACCTAAAATCACTGAACCAGTACTTGCCCCCTCTTTTCAAGCTTCTAACAAAATCATGAATAAGATGGAAGCCAATCGCAGACCTAAACCAAATCCTCAGGCCCACCGGGAGACACCTACTATAGATGAGATCACTAAATTAATTCAGGCATTTGAGAATAAAATAGATCAGAAAATATCCTCTTTAGCCACTCCTAAACCTGCTAATTCTGTTCCTAAATCTACTATAGTCTGTTATTATTGCCATAGGGAAGGCCATGGTACTGGTAGATGTCCTGAACTCCAGAAGGACAAGGAGGAGAAGTTAGTAGAGCAGAAGTGAAATAATTTTTTCCTTCCTAACAGTGCTTTGATCCCTTTTGATTTGTCTTGATCAATCCGTCATGTGGTGGCCTCATACCAACCACCAACTCCTAAGAAGGCATCCTTGGTCTCTGTGGATTTTCAATCATCCTGTGGAACTCTGCAACCTTGGTATCCCCCAGCTATCACTTCTTCCAGCTTCCCTGGCACCTATCAATCCAATCCAGCTAGGAAACGCCATGAGGAACCAAAACCTCATAAGTATCCTCCTGTCCCATCTTCAATTCTGCGAAAACCCATTAGACGTCAATCTTCACCTGAGCCTCCTTCCTCTGATGTGGAAGACATTGAAGTAGAAATGGAACCACTTATGGAAAGGTTCCAGGAGAACTCTGATCTTCCCCCTCTTCAACCTGCCCAACCCTCAGATCCTCTTCCATCACCTATTTCACCTGATCTTCCTCCCTCCACCCAGCCCAAAGTTTGATTTGAAAGGGGCATCTCCAAGGACTACCCTAATAATGTGGAAGGAGTATTAAAGAAAATTTCTGATCTTAAAATCCCTGATCTATCTGTGGCTGAACTCCTGTCAATCTCTCCATCTGTGGAAGAAGGGATGAAGAAATGGGTTACTTGTCAACGTGTGGAGATTGGTCTGGACAAATTAAAGGTCTCCTCTGGTACTCTGATAGAGGATTCTGGTGGAACAGATCCCTCTTCAGATACCAACCTGTATTCCTGTCCTCTTGTTTTTCTTCCATGTTGTCTTGGTGATTCACCTAAAACGGTTTCTCTCCTTGTGGATTTGGGTTCTCAGCTCAACTTGATTTCGGACTCCATGGCCTGCAAGCTTAAACTTAGCCCAAGGGTCAGTTTCAACTCTGCGGTTTATGGAATTGGGAATCAGTCCTGTGAACTGGTTGGTATTGCTGAGGATATCCCTGTTTGAATTTTTCAAAATATTGTTGGCACCTGTCACTTCTGGATCACTCGTCTGGATGGTCCCATGATCTTGGGAAGGCCTTTCTTAATGGACTTTGGGGCTACCCTGATGTTTTCTGATCAAGTTGGGGAGAGAATTCTCCTCCCTGATGCTGATGGCAGAAAGATTGAAGTTCCCCTTTGTTCTTTGGATTCTGGTCGTTGGGAAAGAGACTTCCCTGGTCATCCTCCCAAATCTGTCCTGAAAGGAAAGCAGAAAGAAAACTCTCATTCCTCTCATCCTCATTTTTTAGCAGAATAGTTGGCCCTACTGATAGTTGTAGTTCTTCTCAGCCTCAGACTTCAACTCATGGACCAACTATCACCTCAGAGGCATATCTTTCTTTTTCCTTGTCATTTTCTTCTCATCCAAATAAGATCAAAACCCAAACACATGAAAAATCCAAAAAATCCAAAAATATTTCTTCTCTGTCTGGATCTGTTGTATCTTCTTTTCCTTTTTCTTTTCAGCCTGATCACTCATCCTCTATTCCGGTTTCAAATCTCCGCAATGAGTCTAAAATAGATCTCAATCTTGATTCTTTTCTTGGTGGCTTTGGTATGAAGGAGTTTGGTCTTAGGTGGAGGCAATTTGGGGTAGAAGTAAGTCCTCCCAATTGTGCACCACCAGGGGCTTCTACTATTGTCGTTTTTGAAACTCTACCCTGTGCCAAACATGTGAGCAATGTGTTATCTTTTGGATCCTCTTTTATGGAGAAAGCACCTTTCAAGGACGCAGCAGAACATTGGACTTGGAAGATGTTGGAATATGGCCTCAATTTTTGTAGTCAGGTCTCACTGGTCAATGCTTGGAGGAAGAAAGGATTCCTCTCCTTTGCCACCAAGTACAAACCAGTTGCAAAGAAGGTCCAGCCAGTCAACCAACCAATGCCTCTCAACCTCAATCCTCCTCTTATGCGTCCTCCTCTATCCCGCAATCCCTACTGTGGTCTATTTCAATCCCTCACTGGTCCATTTATTCTCTCTGGTCGGGTCACTGAAGAATGTCTGAAAGTGGTCAACTTTGGTCCAGATGGATGGCTTCTTCCCAATGAGTTAAATTTGATCAAAAATATGTTGTCTCTAAGGGAAAAATCTATTGCATTCTGTGAAGAAGAGAGAGGTCTCTTGAAAGAATCCTATGGTCTCCCTTACATCATCACTGTAGTTGAACATGACCCTTGGCAAAAGAAAAAGATCCCAATCCCTGCTTCTAAAGTTGACAAATTCATCAAGTTGGTCCACAAACAAGTCCAAACCGGTTTATACAAACAATCAACTTCTAGCTATTCCAGTCCTGTTTTCTGTGTTCTAAAGATTAATGGTAAACTTAGAGTAGTTCATGATCTCCAACCTCTTAATAAAGTTACTATTAAAGACTCTGGCATGCCTCCTGCCACTGAAGAATTTGTTGAATCCTTCTCTGGGAGAGCTTGCTATGGTCTAGGTGACATTATGGGTGGCTATGACAAACAATCCTTGCATCCTATTTATTGTCCCCTCACTACTTTTGATACTCCCCTTGGTCAATTTCAGCTGACTCAATTGCCTCAAGGTTCCACCAACTTGGTTGCAGTCTATCAGGCTCAGATGATGTGGATCCTCCAGGACAAAATGCCGGATCATGCAGGTATCTTTATTGATGATGGTGGGATTAAAGGTCCAGTTTCTGACTATGACAATGAGCTCTTACCTTGGCACTCAGGAATCCAACAATTTATCTGGGAGTATGCTACTGTCTTGGAAAGAATTTTGTTTTAAATTGAGGAATCTGGCCTTACTGTCTCTGGATCAAAACTTGCCACCTGTTTCCCTGCCTTGGAAATTTTTTGTCATATAGTCTGCAAGGAAGGAAGAAGGATGGCACCCGCTAAAGTCAACAAAATCATCTCCTGGCCTACTCCAATAAATCCAACGGAAGTTAGAGGCTTCCTAGGTGTTGTAACTTATGTCAGGATCTTCATTCCCTCACTATCCAAAATCTGTATTCCCTTGCGTCACTTAACCAGGAAGGATGCTGAATGGATTTGGACCCAAGACTGCAAAAAATCATTTCAGTTTCTCAAAACAATTGTTGGGAAGAAATTTTTTGGAAAAAGATCACTTATGGACCCGGAGCCGGCAAGATCAAGCTGGCAGTGGAATCTAGTTATCAATCTGTTGGGGCTGCTCTTACCCAGGAAGATGAAAATGGTTTGGATTGTCCTGCTCTGTATGAATCTCTTCTTTTCTCAGATGTGGAATCCAGGTACTCCCACCCAAAACTGGAACTTTGCGGTGTGGCCTGAATGTTTAAAAAGCTTCAGACTGTCCTTTGGGGTCAACAATTTGAGTTACAAGTTGATGCACGATCCATTATTGAAATGATCAACGCCCCCAGCCTCCCAAATGCTCCAATGACTCGTTGGGTGGCTTTCATCCAGTTGTTCTCTTTTGATATTGTTCACAGGCCTGGAAAATCTTTCACCATGCCTGATGGTTTATCTTGACGCCCTATTGGAGATGTTGAATCAGATGTTGGAATGGATTTTGATGAGGAAGAACCCTTGGTCCGCCCTGTCTTTGCCTTCTCCTCCCAAAATTACTCTGGTTTCCAGCAAGGTTTCTGGCTTAAGTTAGAGCAGTACCTTTCAACTCTCCAAAGACCCCCTGATCTCTCTGCCAAAGAATTTTGGTCCCTTAAAAGGAAGTCCTCCAACTTCTTTGTCCAAGGTTCTAGGCTTATGAAAAGAGCAACTCCTTGTGCACTTGTTGTGGTCACTATCCCTTCTAAGCAAGATTTGATCCTGGAAAGTCTCCATGAAGGCCTTGGTCATCGTGGGGAAACCAAAACTTATTGACAAATATCCAAACAATTTTGGTGGCCATCTCTGAAGAAATCCGTTGCTCAATGGTGCAGTAGTTGTGAAGTGTGCCAGAAACGGGATCTTAGGCGCCCAGCCAAAATTTGTTACCCCACTGGAGAGTCCACTGTCTTTGGGAGGATTGCTATGGATGTGGTTCAAATTAAGTCTGGTGGAGCTAAGTACCTCATTGTGGCTAGAGATGATTTTTGTGGATGAGTTGAAGCAAAGTTTCTTAAGAGCCTCAGCTCTGAATCAGTAGCAGCTTTCCTTCATGAGACTTGGACAATGTGGTATGGCTTGGCCCAATCTTATTCTACGGATGGTGGCTTGGAATTTGGTGGAAAACTTGCTGAAATGATCCGATTGCTCCCTGGACAACATAGAGTTACTACCCCCTATTATCCTGAAGGACAAGGAATAGTGGAAAGAGGCCATGCGCCCTTGAAGGCTGCTCTGGTTAAATTGGCTGGTGAAAGTGGCAAGAATTGTTGGAAGTTTCTCCCCTTGGTCCTTTTCTCTGATTGAATTTCCACCAAGCAAACCACTGGTTACTCTCCTTATGAAATCATCTTTGGTCAGAGGGCTGTTCTTCCTCTTGATCTTGAAATGGAGTCTTTCTTGGGCATCCCTTGGGAACAAGTTTCCTCAACTACTGACCTATTAGTTGCCAGATCAAAGCAACTGGAGCAGAGTGCAGATATTTGTAACAAAGCTTATCAGAAGATGATGGAATCAAGAGCAAAATCAGTTCAGTATTGGGAAGATAAACAACTAAATTGAATCAGGGACCCTTTAAAACCTGGTGACCTGGTATTGGCTTATAATTGTTCCTTGGAAACTCAGTGGGGAAAGCTTTTCTCTAACCGCTGGAATGGTCCTTACCAAGTAGTCCGTCAAGTTAGAGGTGGATCATATGTTTTGGAGGAACTGGATGGTACTCAGATGGCCAGAAGGTTCTCTGCTGATCAGGTCAAGAAATTTCATTCTTGTGGAGGCAACTTGGTCCAGAAGTAAGTCCTCCCAATTGTGCACCATCAGGGTCATCTGATGCATTTTGTTGTGAAACTCTACTTCATGCCACGCATGTGAGCACCTGGGACGCCTTCTTCATTTTATCTCAGCCACTTCTAGGATTTTTGGTCGGATCAACATATTTTTTTTCAACCACTCTCAAGATCAAAATGGCCATTCTTTGGTTTCAATCATCTTTCTTTCCTTTTTTTTATGGCATCAAACTTGGGAGCAGACTAGGGACAGTCTGTAAGTTGGGGAGAGATGTGGTGCCCCATCCTGGACACCCTGGCCAGTGCGGAGATTTTAATGTTTTCCTTATCATCATTCATAGGTATCATTATCAAAAACAAAAAAAAAAAAAAATCATTGTCATCCACCATCCACACATACGATCCAAGAGCACTCTGTTTGACTCTCCAATTGACATCTTGCACCAACCACCCAGCAGAAGCTTCCTCAGCTTTGAAGAAATCAAGCAATCCGAACCAGTTGACAATTGATTTAAAAAAATTACTTGCCATCTAGCAACTAGGTACCCTCAACTCAATCATCATCTGGATTGTTGCACCTACCCACACCCCCTCATAGATCAACCAAGACTCATGATCCTAGTTGGAAGTACCCCAAGAGGCTGACTTACCATCATGCTCAATTGTACCTGGGCAAGATGATGATGAGCCATTGATTCAAAACAACTCAATTGATGACCACCACAATCAAGGCAATCATCAAGGCTTGTTGGTTATTACAATCCATCCCTTCCCTTGGAGCACCCTTGAGACCATCAAGTTTATCCCCAATCTCCAATCCCATCCATCCCCGCTAACCTCCTCAACCTTGCCTTCACTTGGATCCAATCCCTGCTTCATTGAGCCTCCTCATGCAACTATCTACCAAACAGCTTCCGATCTCATTCCCATCACCACCTCACCATCAAACCTCTTCCTCCCCTCCTAGATTGCGGTCGTCCGCAGGTCTCTTACATTGTTGGTGCCCATCGGACACCTGCCAGCGGTTGTCCGCGGGCTTGGCAGTTGCCCATGCCCGTCGGACACCTGCCGGTGGTCATCCGCGGCCTCCGCAGTCGCCCGGGCCCATCAGGATGCCCGCGGGCATCCCCCCTTTGGATTTCTTTGTCTCTTAGTACCTGTTTGTTTCTTTTTTTCCTCTTTTGTTTTCTCATGATCTTGATCTTTGAAAGAAAAATAAAAATAAAAAAATAAAATAAAAAAAAAAAATCCGCTCTCACTTGTAAATCTCTCTTGTAAATAGCCTATAGGCCTCTGGTCTATAAAAGGAGGGGCTCTCCCCTGCTTTTTTGGGGAGCATCATATATATCATCATACATCAGATCATCAGATCATCAGATCATCATATCATCAGTCAATAGAATCATCCATAGGGGTGTGTGCCTGTGTCCCCCCATTATCAAGAAATTTGATCCTGATCCTTATCCTGGGTATATCTTTGATTGACCCCTGATCCATTTTTGACCCTGAGTCTTTGCCCCTCTGTGGCCTGATCCTTATCACCAACCAATAGCCTTTCTGGTTGAAGAAAAATTCTGTCTGTTGGAATTTTTGAGTGTGTTATACCACTCCTTGATCCCTTCCTCTGACCATACTGGTCCTGATCCCTGATCACCTTTCTGGAGCCAATCACGATTGATTGAAGAGTTCTTATTAAGATTAAGACCTGGAGTGTTATACCTCCCTTTATTTTTTTTGGAGTTGCATTTTGACAGCCTATTCTTGAGTCCCTTGAGAAGTGTTGAGGTTATCCTTGCTTCAAATCAGTTACTGTTTGCTTTGGAGCTTCTTAAACATTGTGCTTTGTCTTTTACAGCCACCCTCAGCTATCTGGTACCCTTCAAGCGCTTGATTGCAGAAAGTTGGGCAGTTTCATTGAGAACCTGGAGGTTGCTTGGGTTTGAGTTGATCATCCCCAATCTTCTGCTGACGACCAGAGTTATTAGCTTGTGGGCGTTGTTTACATAAAACATCTTTTGTTCTTTGAACTCTAAGAGGACTTTAACTTCTTTTGTTCAAGTTTTTCCCTGAATAATCTTGTCTCAGATAGTTCTGTTCCATTGCTACCAAACTATTATCATCTTTATCCTCTACTCCTTGATTCCTCATTTACCAGGTTCTGGACCTTGATCTTGGTTACATTTAAATATTTTTGTAACACTCAGGAGGGCAGCCTAAACAGCACCTTTCCCCTCCACAGAACTGCCACGCCCTAGCACCGTTTGGAGTCTTACACCGTCTGCTCCCAATTGCAGAAATTTAACCCCCTTCTCCTCCTCTGACGCCATCTGCTCCCAATTGATTGCAGCAAGTTACCCCCTCCTCCTCCGCCACTGCCGCCATCAACTCCCAATCAATCAAGCAATCCATTCTGGTGATTTACTCCCCTCCTCCTCCTCCTCCCCTGCCGCCACCATACACTCCCAAACAATTGCAGAAAGTTACCCCCCTCCTCCTCCTCTGCTGCCAGCTCCCAATCAATCGTTGCTCATTCTCAACTGCTTAAACATCAGGTGTGTTGCATCTTCATCTCAAGCGTATCAAAGAACTCAAAAATCTAACATCCTCCTACTCCTCCTCCTCCACCCCCTTCAGCTCCCAATTGATTGCAGTGAGTTCCTTTCCTCCTCCTCTGCCATCTTCTCCCAATCAATTGTGGTGAGTTCCCCCCCCCCTCCTCCTCCTCCTCCTCTGCTGCCTGCTCCTGATTGATTGAGCAATTTATTATGGCAAGTTCCCCCCTTTTTTCTTTTCTTTTTTTTATTTTTTTCTTTTCATCCCATCATGGTTCACCAATGATCATCACATGACTGACCTTTTTTTTTTGTGGTTGGGATCATCAACCTGTGTTTTTTTATGTTTGTTTTTCAAATTTTGTTGATCATCCACCTTTATGATAAAGTGACCAATGATAGTTTTTTTTTGGGGGGGTTGATTATAGGTTTTCTGTAAATTGTTTTAACTTTTTTTTGTTGAAACTATCCAATGCAACCTCAACTTTGACCCCTTGTTGTTTACACACTCTTCCTTTTTCTGGAAACCCAATTCTTCTCCCATCACCCTCAAAATTTTATACAAAAAATTGAATCCCTTCTTGATCCTCACCCCAAGCGAAGTAGGTGCCTGGGAGGGAACAAGATGGGAGGAGATGATTTGAAAAATGTATGGAGAAATGGAAAGAATAGGGCTTTCAATCCTCAAAATGTTGTACAAGAATTGAATACCTTCTTGATCCTCAACCCAATAAAAGTATTTGGATGGGAGGGGATGATTTGGCAAACATACAGAGAAATGGTGAAAATAGGGCTTTTCAGCATTGGCTAAAGGGGGAGGATGGAGGTTGGCCAACTTGTGTTTCATTGATGGATCCAAATAAAGTGCTATAGTTGGAGGGAATTTTGAGCCAGTTTACCAGGATGATGTCATCAGCTCTCTTGAGCTGACTTGAGATTTTGGAATTTGATGGGGGAGGATTTCTTTTTGTAGAGTTCCTTGGGTATGTTTGCTTTGGTGGATTGGATTCTATTAGGAAAGAGTAAGAGTGATGAAATGATAAGACTGATGAAGTGATGAGAGTGATTAAGTGATAAGAGCAATAAATTGATGAGAGTTATCAACTTAAAAGAGCAATAAAGTGATGAGAGTGATCAAGTGATGAGAGTGATCAAGTGACAAGAGAAATAAAGTTATGAGAGTTATGAAGTGATGAGAGCAATAAATTGATGAGAGTGATGAAGTTACAAGAGCAATATTGTGATGAGAGTGATGAAATGACAATATCAATAAAGTGATAGAGTTATGAAGTGACAAGAGAAATAAAGTGATGAGAGTGATGAACTTTTGAGAGCAATAAAGTGATGAGAGTGATGAAGTGACAAGAGCAATAAAGCAATGAGAGTTAGGATGTGATGAAAGCAATAAAGTGATGAGGATATAGAAATGAAGAGATGAGAGTGATGAAGTGATGAGAGAAATAAAGCAATGAGAGTGATGAGGCAATGAGGGGATTATAGTGATGAAGCATTGAGAATAGGAAGAGATGATAGAAATTAATCAATTTTTTTGGATGAGTTTGGATGGTCCAATGAGGTCAGAGGTTGAAACCAGGGGTGATGATGGGGAATGATGTGTGGTTGAAGCAGTGAAAGCCTTTAGATAGTTTATTTGAAAAAAAAATATTTTCAGGTAACTCTGACACATCTGATGTGAAATAAGTGTGTTTTTTAATTTTAATGGTGCATTTGGGTTGAAAACCACCATTTTTTAATGGCGGGTTTGAAATAGCAGTTTGGTGAACCATTTGGGACACCTTGGTAAAAGAATTCCAAAATTGTAAAAAAAAAAAAAAAAAAAAAAAAAAAAAAAAAAAACGGTCCCCGCGCGTCGCTCATCCTCATCCTCATTGTTGCTCATCCTCATTCTCATCTTTGCGCGTAGCTCATCCTCATCCTCATCATTGTGCGTCGCTCATCCTCATCCTCATTGTTGCGCGTTGCTCCTCCTCCATCCATGCCTTACCAAACCCATCCCGACCACTGTGGAAAGAATAAGGGTTATCCCCCTATAATTGTCCCAAGGTTTGGAAGTTAACAGTTCCCTGCGTTTGAAAGGAGATGAGGATGCCCGGAGTTGCACTTGAAATGAGAAATAGGAATAAGGAGATGAGAGATAAAGAAGAGTAGAGAGAGATTGAAATTGCCAATCCTTCAATCCTAAGAGCTTTCCACCTGGATGTGTATCTGGTATGAGTTCCTTTAATCTCTTGGTGAGATGATTGATCCAATCCAGTGATGTGATGGTCTGATTCCATTCCATGCCTCCATCTCCCCAACCCGGAGTTGAGAGTGAGGATAAGTCCTCCCTCTCAACCCTAACCTAAGTACACGCACAAATAACAGTATTACAACAAAACAGAAAACAATCCCAAGACAGAAACCCTAGCCTCCTCTCCACACCTCCGTACCAAACTCCCCCCCAACGTCCGTACGCCGTTCCGCCCATCCGTTTTGTCCTTCTCATGACACGGTCCTCGCACCGCGCCCTACTCAGAGCCCCCCGCGCCTGTCCGTATCCGTTTGTCCGCGCCCGTTGTGGGTGTCCGGTAATATCTGGCATGATCCGCGCGCGCAAGCGCGCGCTCCATCCATTCCTTTTTAGCCCGCGGATTGCTCCGCCCCTACATATCCAAACCGGTGCGCCCGCAAACCTAGTTGAGCGCACTACCTTCCGAATCCAATCTCCGGGGCAGATTGCCGCCCACGCCGCATTCAATGCTGAGCCCGACAGTCCACTAGGTGCGGAGCCAAACAGCAGCTGCTGCTGAGCACTCCGCATACCCTAATGCTGAGCCCGCTTGCCTCCAATGCTGAGCGCACAGCCGCAACGCAGTTCCCAATCCATTTCTATAAATTGACACCACACCGCCAATCCATCTCAAGTCCAACCATCCAATCCTGATGCCACGGGAAAGCTCTCTTGATTTCTGGATCACCAGACCTACGCTGATTGACTCAACCTCATCACCCATCAAGATTTGATCAATCTGATCCAACCAATCCGGGCCACATACCTCCAAGCGCTTGTCCAATCCTTGGATCCATCAATCTTGGATTGCTCCGCCCCTACGTATCCAAACCGGCACGCCCGCAAACCTAGTCAAGCGCACTACCTTCCAAATCCAATCTCCAGGGCGGATCGCCGCCCACGCCGCATTCAATGCTGAGCCTGACCTGTCCACTAGGTGCGGAGCCAAACAGCGGCTGCTGCTGAGCACTCCGCATACCCTAATGCTGAGCCCGCTTGCCTCCAATTCTGAGCATGCAGCCGCGACACAGTTCCCAATCCATGTCTATAAATTGACACCACATCCCCCCCCAGCTTGAGTTCTGTCCCCAGAAGTCTTTCATTGCTTCACCATACCACCACCCCCGCTACTTCCACTACCACCCCCACCATCCCCATCCTCCTTCCGCTCCATCGCCACCATGCTCCCATGCGAGTTCTGCGCCCGGAACAGGCACGCGTGTTCAATCGCCCCTGGTTGACGCGCCTGTGTTGCTTGCCGTTGCAGCCACCGTTGCTTCTTGCTCAGTGAAAGCATGCCCGAGCTTCCCCCCAGGCCACACAAGAGAGCTTGTCTGGACCCGTTCATAGTTTTGGACAACAACTCAATCTTGGAAGGCTTGTGGACACCCCCCGGTTCACCTTCATCCCGCCACCCCCGAGCTCCGTCACCCCCCACCTTGCACGTGAGCCACGACTCGGCATCACCTCTTGGCTGGGCCGGACCTCCGCAACGGAGCAAATACAAAACCTTGGAGGAATGGCGCGCGGCAACCTGCGCTTGGGCCGCCGCTGTCGGCGTGAATCAAATGGTACCGGACCCAAGGCTTTCCGGACAACCCGCGGCTGCGCCTGCACCCTCTCCTCCTCCTCCACGACCGCCAACACCCCCTCCGCCTCTGTCACCCATCATCGTCCCGTCATTGCCTCCAGCTGGACCGAGCCCCCCTGTTGGTTCCCCGGAGGTCCCATCTTCACCGGCCGCTCCTCCCCCCAGCCCTACCAAGATCCCGGAAATTCTGATTGTAATGGCACTCCTGGAAGCCGGCTTTGAGGTTTTTGCGGAAAGGTCAACCACAATGCTTTGGGATTTCCTCGCCATCCCCAGCGCCCAATCCTCAGAATCCCAGCGCAAGCTCCTGGTGTCTTTCCGGGCCTTACTGGCGTTGTCGAGGGCAGAAATGGAGGAGATGATGAAGATGGCTTAGGCGCATTGCCCCCCCCTTCCCCTTCTTCCCTTTCTCTTCTTTTGGTTGTACTGCGCTTCCTTTGTCCTAAGAAAATACACGTATCCACGCGAGGTCTTAACCTTCTGAGAAAAAGTGTGCAACTGCGCTTTGTGAGAATGAGCTTGAGGTTGAGGTCCGCGTCCGCGGGCTTTGCTTTGTGAGCAACCGTAAGTGACCAGCCGTTCCAAAAGGGGCACCTGGACCGCCCCAGACAAACTGCCACACAGTTCCCCATACCCATCCTGTAACAAACACAACAACCAAACACCAGCGCGCGCTACCATAAGGGAAGAGAGAGAGAGAGAGAGTAAGAGAACGGACATTCTGGGGTGTCTGGTTGTTCCGGCTGTGAACCGGCTAGAGCACCCCCTCACCAAATCAAAACTTATCCCCTACCCCCACCACCTCCCCCCCCAACTTGGCTTCTGTCCCCAGCTGGTCGCAACCGCCTACTCCGTCGCAACGGCACATTCTCCGCCCAAAGACAAATCCCCGGATTGCGTTCCTACACCATTGCCGCGCTCCACACTCCCCTTGTCTGATCCGTCACCCCCTTCCGCTGTCTTGTCAAACGAGGTAGATCCTCGCGCGAAGAAGCGCTTGACATGAGAATCTGCCGCCTTCCTTTTCAGCTGAGTACCGTCTAATTCCTCCAACTGATAGCTGCCGCCCTTGAACTTGGACAACACGCAGAATGGGCCGTTCCACCGGTTAGCAAACAACTTCCCCCACTGAGACTCCAGACTGCGGTTGTACAGGAGCACCAAATCCCCCTTCTGCAAGGGATCCCGGAGACAATGCAAGCAGCGCTTGTCCCAATAGCGCACCAATGCCGTCCAAGTCTTCTTCAGCCGGTCCGCGGCCTTTGCAAGCATCCCGTCCAGTCAAAGGAGCTGTTTGGCGCAAGCGTCAAGCAATTTGGCGGAATTATTCACCTTCCACCAGTTGGTTAACCCCCAGGAACGTCTCCAACTCAATGTCCACTGGAAGCACGGGGCGCTGTCCAAAAAGTAACTTGTACGGCGAGTAGCCTGTCAACCGCTTCACCAAAATCCAATCCGCGAACAGAACCATTGGAAGGGTCTCCTGCCAGCGCTTTCCGTCCTCCCCGCACATCTTGACCAGGGCATCCTTGATTGGTTGATGCCCACGTTTGATCATGCCGGCCCCCTTGGGATAATACTCCATTACTTGGCCAAACTTGGCTCCGCAACTCTTTACCAACTCGACCAAACAGCCGCAAAGCTCAGCCCCTCCGTCAACCGTAATTAGACAAAGCAACCTGTACCGCACGAACCAATCTTCCTCCAGAAACAGAGCAACTTTTTCCGCCAAGAGCTTGACCAACGGACGCGCTTCCGCCCAACCGGACAGGTTGTCCCGTGCGACAAGCAGATAGGCAAACTTTCCGGCTTTGATGTGGACGACATCAAGCAAGACTTGACCAAAGAGGGCTTCTTCCCCTGTGGGGTTTCCAACTTCCTTAGGCAATCTTGCGCTCCGCCGTTGACAGGCTTTGCAGGACGCCAACCATTCCCCTACTGCACGCACTACCCCCGGCCACCAGAACCGCTCTTTCACCCTCCTCTGCGTTTCAACCTCCCCTCAATGGCCAAGATTGTCATGAAGGCTTCGGAGGATAGCTTCCTGATCCGCCCTTGAAGTGGTAACCACAAGGGGAACCGGAGTCTTCCGCTGCCAAAGCTGCCCCTCCTGTACGTAGAAGTTTCCTGCTCGCCGCCTTGCCCATTGCATGTGCTTGCCCATAGTTCCATTGGGAAAACAAAGGTTCCGCAAGGAATTGCAAAGAATTGCGTACCGCCCTGTCTGCCGGAGCGGCAGCTGAACGCCCGCCTCCACAACCCCTACCTTGACAACCGGGGCCTCCACATCGAGCAGTTTGGCATCCTCAAAAGGGTTGTCCCTCGGATACCGCGACAACGCGTTGGGCATAGTGAACGCTTTCCCTGGGACATGAACAACAGCAAAGGAAAAAAGTTGAAGAAATGCTACCCACCTGGTCATGGGAGCATTGGGCAACGCCGGGGAATTGATCATCCGCATCCACCAAAAGCTCAAAGTGAACCCCCCACAAGAGATACTGAAGCCGCCCCACAATCTTGGTGACCCCGCACAACTCCAACTTTGGCTGAGAGTACCGGCTTTCCGTTGGAGTGAAGTTGACCCACTCGTAAAGCACCGGCCTATCCTTGCCGTTGTCCTCTTGAGTGAGAACCCCCCCGGGCCAAATTCGCTGGAATCAACTGCTAGCCTAATTCCTCCTGCGTTGTAGTCGAGATTGCGGGGCGCAATGTCACGTCCCACAATCTCCTTGAGCTTCCAGAAGGCGCAATTGCACTCTTCTCCCCACTTCCACTCCGCGCCTTTCCGCGTTAGTGATTGGAGCAGGCTCTCCACCTCCGCAAACCTCTTGATGAACATACGGACATAGCTACATAATCCCAAGAACTGAAGGATATGCAACACCGTCCGCGGGGTTGGCCATTTGAGGACCTTGTTCCGCTTCTTCTCTGCAATACGTTGGCCGTCGGAAGCAACAACATGGCCAAGGACTTTGAGCGCCGGAACGCAAACCGCCAACTTTTTCCCCGACACCGTCAGTCCTGCCTCCTCAATGCAAAACAGGATGTGTTCCAATGTCTGCGCCTATTCCCACACAAAACGTCAGACGCCGGGAACTCCAACCAGCTCTGCTCCTCCATAATTAGATTTTGGACCTTTGATGCCCGGGTTGTCAATGAAGATTTGGACTCCCTCCGGAAGATCATCTTTCAGGATCAAAGCCATTTGAGCCTGGTACACCGCCACAGAATTGGTTGTGCCCTGCGGTAGCCAAGTCAGCTGCATTCTTCCCAACCCAGTCTCAAATGCCGTTAGAGGCCGCAAGCGAGGATCCAACTCGCGCTGGTTGTATCCCCCCATCACATCCACTAAACCGTAACAAGCGCGCCCCGCCATTGACTCAAGGAACTCGTCAACGCAAGGGGGCCATTCTGCGTCCCGGATTGTAAAATAGTTGAGCCGCTGTAGATCATGGACAATCCTCAATGACTTTCCGTCCTGCTTAACTACTGCAAAGATCGGACTGGAGTAACTAGACGTTGACTGTTCGTAGAGGCCAGTCTTCACCTGTTCCTGCACCAACTCCAGAAACTGCTCCCGGACTGCCTGCGGTATCAGAATTGGCTTGATCTGCCACGGCTGGTGATTAAAAGTGGGGATGACATAGGGGTTGCCAATATTGTTCTTCAGAAGACCCCGCTCTTCAGGTCCAAACGCAAGTGCTCTTTCCCAAAGAACCAGAACCAAAACCAGCAACTCACGCTCCTCCATATTCAACCATCCCGTCGGGCCAAAATTGAAAGCTGAAATGCACTCCTCCGTGATCCGCACCAAACTAGTAACCCACCCCAAAGCCTTAATCGGCGTGACCCAAGGGTCCTGCGACCAAGCAATTGGTTGAAGCGGTCCGTTCAATTCCTGGGGCATTGGCTCATTCCTTGGTTGGACCTTCTGCAACACGGGCTTGTACTTTCCAGCGTTGCACCGCATCATCCGCATGCATCCTTTGCTGTAGGTCCTGCACAGAACGGAACCGCGGCTTTTGCCTTTGCTCACAAGTGTGGCACAATGATAGGGTTTTCAAAGCGTAGTACCCTCGGGCAATGCATACTGAGAAAAGGGACTTACTTCTGCAATGTGCGCGCCCTGCACTTTCCTTCCTTCCTGTCCCTGCTCCTCATCAGTCAACCACCCGTGCGAAACCGGAGCTTGTTCCGTGTGGTCTCCTTGGTTGACTAGAAAAAATCCTCCGAGGGTTGCCCGTTGCAGACCAACTCCACGTCCGGTTCCTCCTCATACTCCAACACTCTCCTTTGCTTTCCTTACCCGTGATCGCAGATAGTTGTCTTGAACCTTCTGCCAGACAAATCCTCCACCGTCAACGCCTCCGTTCCCGCCTCCGGATTGAAAACCATTTGTGCTTGGAACCCAAAAATGAACGGCCTTCCCAAAATCACATCCCCACAATCAACCAAAAGAAAAGAAAGAAGCTTACAGACCCTTGCGACCTTGACCTCCTCCTCCTCAACTACCCCATCCACACAACACTCCCCCCCATTAAGCGCGCGGAGACCCATCGCGCATTTCCGCCAAACCAACCCCAAATCATCAACCATCCGTGATGGCAGCAGGTTCACCATTGAACCGCTGTCCACCATAGCCCACACCTTCCTCCCCGCTATGACCATCGGAACGTAAGCAAGCGGAGTCAAAACCAATATCAACTCACACTCCTCGCGCCCCTCCTCCTTCCGCGCCACATGAACCCGCTGCACCGTCTGAGGTACCCGGCCCTGACCGCAATCCCGCAACGCCTGAACCATCTTGTCTACCACCACCGGAGACACAGCCGCCAGTTCCCGCAAGGTTGGAGGGACCAGAGTCTTGTTACCCATCACCCTTTGCACAATGTCCGTCGCTTTCTTCTTCCCTACAGGATTTGCTGCCGGCGCCTTGATTCCGGGCACGCATGCGGCCAGTTTCAGAACGGTCAGTGGGGGTCGCTCCTTTGCATCCACCTCCATCTTATCAGAGACCGCCACCTTCTCTTCCGTTTTCACTACCCTTACCTCAGCTTCCACCCGAGGTGGTTGCCACAATCTGGGACCGGTAACAATGCCTAGTGACGCTTGCGCCATTGTTCCCGCCTCCTGACCCTGTGTGCGCACCTGCTGCATTGCGGTCGGCTGGCTTGGCTCCATTGGAATCTGTTCGCCCGTTGGAAACATGTACCCCATCCCCGCCGGTCAAACCAATCCTGCGTTGAGATCCTTTGTAAGCTCCTTGCACGCCAATCGCCAATGACTGTTTGCCCCGCAGTACGAGCACCCCCTCGGCACAAAAGTACCGGGCGGCCGAAACCCTTCCACCATGTGCCGTGGAGGCCCTCGCGGCTGCTGCTGGCCCATATGGCTCATGCAGGTCTTCAAATCCACCATCAGCTCCGTCAATTCACTTACCGGAGGGGCAGGCGCGGGTTGAGGAACCGGAGCACGCATGGCAGTAGGTGGAACCGGGGCCGGAAATTGCGCCGGAGCCAAAACCTGGGGGGCGGATTTCTTCTGTCCCACTGGGAAGGACTTAGTGGTATCCTCAATAAGCTCTTCTAAGTCAAGCTCGCTCTCCACAGCCTGGAGAATGACAGCCAGCTCCGGAAGGAGCGTGATGCTCCCGTCCAATGACCGCTTCACCAAGTTTTGATTGTAAAGATGCCGCTGCACCCTTGCCCGGAGTTGAGCGCCTAAACCGCCCAGAAACGCGCGTTTCATGGCCCCCATCTGTCCCGCCACCACCTCGTTCTTTGAAAAGTACCAATAGATCCAATCAAATGTCAAGGTGTAATCCGCCAGCTCCACCCGCTTTCTGACTCCTCCGCGCGCGCTCGCCTCCGAGGCCACGCAGTCAAAATTGCTTTCCCGGAATCGAGGTTCGCGCCTACCCCACCGCGTTAGGATCTCTGCCTTCAGTTTTGGCCAATCTTGATTCTCGTAGCCTTCCATCTCCTCCACATCCCGGAGCTTCTCTTTTTCCATAATGAACAGGACAACAAGCCGGGCCTTATTGGCACCCGACGCAGCTTCTGAATCTGAAATACCTTTGTATTTCAAGATGAATTTCTCCACATCCGCAGTGTTGAATTGGATGTGAGGGTAGTTGCGCGGCCTGATGCAAACCGGACGAGTGGGTTCATGGTCACTGGAGACCAATGGGGGAACGGCGTAGCTTGTCCTGGGCCAAGCGGAGGGAGGGGGAGGAGGAGGGATGGAAGATGCAAGTGGGGTCGGAGTAGCGGACCCGGAAATGGAAGGAGAAGAAGAAGAAGAAGAGGAAGCGACTGTTGGGAGGTATGGATAGGACATCACGCCCAGTTACCTTTGAAAGACAAGAAACGGAAGGTTACTTCCCGGCCAGACCCCCAGATGTGGAAAGAATAAGGGTTATCCCCCTATAATTGTCCCAAGGTTCGGAAGTTAACGGTTCCCTGCGTTTGAAAGGAGATGAGGATGCCCGGAGTCGCACTTGAAATGAGAAATAGGAATAAGGAGATAAAAGATAAAGAAGAGTAGAGAGAGATTGAAATCGCCAATCCTTCAATCCTAAGAGCTTTCGACCTGGATGTGTATCCGGTATGAGTTCCTTTAATCTCTTGGTGAGATGATTGATCCAATCCAGTGATGTGATGGTCTGATTCCATTCCATGCCTCCATCTCCCCAACCCGGAGTTGAAAGTGAGGATAAGTCCTCCCTCTCAACCCTAACCTAAGTACACGCACAAATAACAGTATTACAACAAAACAGAAAACAATCCCAAGACAGAAACCCTAGCCTCCTCTCCACACCTCCGTACCAAACTCCCCCCCAATGTCCGTATGCCATTCCTTCCATCCGGTTTGTCCTTCTCATGACGCGGTCCTTGCACCGCGCCCTACTCGGAGCCCCCCGCGCCTGTCCATGTCCGTTTGTCTGCGCCCATCGTGGGTGTCCGGTAATATCCGGCATGATCCGCGCGCTTGAGCGCGCTCCATCCGTTCCTTTATAGCCCGCGGATTGCTCCACCCCTATGTATCCAAACCAGCGCGCCCGCGAACCTAGTCAAGCGCACTACCTTCCAAATCCAATCTCCAGGGCGGATCGCTGCCCACGCCGCATTCAATGCTGAGCCCAACCCGTCCACTAGGTGCGGAGCCAAACAGCGGCTGCTGCTGCTGAGCACTCTGCATACCGCCCAACCCGTCCACTAGGTGCGGAGCCAAACAGCGGCTGCTGCTGAGCACTCCGCATACCCTAATGCTGAGCCCGCTTGCCTCCAATGCTGAGCGCGCAGCCGCGACGCAGTTCCCAATCCGTGTTTTTAAATTTACACCACACCGCCAATCCATCTCAAGTCCAACCATCCAATCCTGATGCAACAGGCAAGCTCTCTTGATTGCTGGATCACCAGACCTACGCTGATTGACTCAACCTCATCACCCAGCAAGATTTGATCAATCTGATCCAACCAATCCGGGCCACATACCTCCAAGCGCTTGTCCAATCCTCGGATCCATTAATCTCCCAACTCACTCAATCTATCAGTCGCCAATCTCAATCCCGTCAGGATTTACTCAATTGCCTTGAGCCGTCAAATCCTGCCTGCCATCATCCTCCCATCCAATCTCACTCCAATCAAGATCAAGACGGTCTCTATGCCTACCTCAACCCTCTCACCTTCCCCCTGGGACTCTCCCACCCCCCTTCCATCTTTGGGCGTGGGTGGAAAGGCATTTTCTACCGCCCGCGGACATCCGCGGGCGGTCTGGTTCATTATCTTTTCCCACCCCTTCTGCCTTTGGGTGAGGGGTGGGTGATTCCAGTATTTTTGCGCGCGCCCCTCCACGGACAGACGCAAAAGATGGTGAAGGGATGAGAAGGATCCCACCCCGGTCAGGCAGGCTGGATTTCCGCCGGCCTGCATGATCAAATTTTTCTGATCACCTAACAATCTGAAAATCAAAAAAAAAAATCTTTCTTTCTTTTTCCGCTCCATTTGTAGTATCCCTTGTACATAGTCTAACAGGGCCTCCTGCCCATATAAGGAGGGGCTCTCCCCTGCCTTTTGGGGGAGCACATCCTACATCCTATCATCACATCAAATCAGCACATGGTATCCTAACACACACCACATCCTAAGATCATCAGTATCCTCTTGAAATACATCATCCGTGGGGTCTTCATTCCCCTTTATCTGAGACAAAAAATTTTTGGGTATATCTATGATTTCCCCTTGATCCTTGAGCCTCCATACTCAAACCCCTTGATCCCTGATCCTTATCACCAACCAACAGCTTTGCTGGTTGAAGAAGAATTTGACTAATTGAATTCTTGAGTGTGTTACACCACTCCTGATCCTTTTATCCAACCATACTGGTCCTGATCATCCTTTGATTATCTTTCTGGACCCAGTAACATTTGACTGAAGAGGTTTTATTAAGCTTAAAACCTGGAGTGTTAAACCTCCCTTCACTTCTTTTGAAGTTGAATTCCGCTGCGCTACTCTTGAGTCCCTTGATAAGTGTTGGGTTCTTCTTGTTTGAATCAGTTATTGTTTTTTTGCTTCTAGAGTTTCCACAAACAATTAGCTTTGTCTTGTGCAGCCACCCACAGCTATCTGGTACCCTTCAAGCGCTTGATTGCGGAGAGTTGGGCAGGTTCATTGAGAACCTGGAGGTTGTTTGGGATTGAGTTGATCTTTCCTAATCTCCTGCTGACAAGCAGAGCTATTAGCTTGTGGGCATTGTCACTCACAATTGCCTTGTCTTGTTGAACTCTGAACAATTCTTGACTCCTTCTATTCAAGTTTTCCCAGACATCATCTTGCCTCAGATAGTGTTGTCTCCCAGCTACCAACTACTATAATCTTTATCCTCTTACATTTTGGTCCCCCAATTACCAGGTTCTGGACTTTGATCTTGGTTACATTTAAATATTTTTGTAACACTCAGGAGGGCAGCCTAAAAACGCACCTATTCCCTCCACAGAACTGCCAACACCCTGCGCCGTTTGGAGTCTTACAGCGGATTTGGATTGAAACAAGCCATCAAAAAATGGTGGTTTTGCTTAACTCTGATATGCTCTATTTTTTTAAAAAAAATGAATCAATCAATAAAACAAATTTGAAAGAAACAACAAAAATGATACCAAATAAGAAAAGAAAAGAAAAAAAGGGGGAGACCACCACCCTCCTAGAAAAGGCTTGGAAAGGTAAAAAAATTCCTTGCCTAAGTGTTTCTGGAAAAAACCACTGTGCCGCAGTGGGTTTCATCATGGCTTCCAAAACCTTCTGCAATGCCTATTAAGTTTTTACAGAAAATTCAAAAAATCAGGGCCACATGGTTTTATTAATTGGCTATAGGGACTGTGCAGGCTTTCAAAGCTGTGCATCCCTTTGTTTTCAATGGCCTTTTCCTCTGCTGCCCAGTGGGTGGGCTTCCAGAAGGGACAACCCCCCCCCCCTGGCATGTCATGGGGGGGACAGCCTAGTTATCACACTCTCCATTCCATGATTTTTCCTTAGTAAAAATCTTTAAGGAATCTACTGAATTTATTCCTTTTTTCAATAGAATGGGACATTCTATCAAAAAAAAAAAAAAAAAAAAAAAAAAAAAAAAAAAAAAAAAGCTGAAATGATGCCTTTTTTGAAAAAAGGTATCATTTTATTAATTTTTTTGGCATGATTTCAGCCTGGGCCCCTGAAAAATTCAAGAGTGAATTTTTCTTAAATTCAAACTGATGATATGTTTCTGTTTCACCACTTAATAAATAGATGGGAAACTTATCTATCTCAAAACACATCAGATTTTAAGAAAGGGAAAGTTTAAAAAAATAAAATAAGAATTAGAATCAAATTCAAGCAGGAAGCTGTAGGTTTCAATGTTGGAATAGAAAAGAACAACTCTCAAAATGGGTTTTTAAATTGTCTCAAATTTTCAAAGATTGAATTGCAGATATTTATAAATTTGTAGCTTTCTTTGTAAGTATTGATTGAAATACAAGCTATTTTTTTTTGAATTAGCTTCTTCACAAGCTATCCATTTAGTGCAAAACTTTACAACATGCTTTCATCTGAAATAAATAAAAAATCCTTCCTTATCCCTCCTTGCACCTTCTTCATTCTTAAGCAACCCAGCTTATTTTTCCAGGAAGATTTGATTTTTGAGCAGTTCCTTGCCCTTGTTGGAGCTGGATTTTGAGTTCAAAGCTGGTTTAGATTTATTTGATTTCTTCAAAATTTGCTTTGAGGAGTTTTTTTTCCAAATTTGAGTCTGATGGTGCATTTTATTTCTTGTATTTAATGTTTTTTTTTGAGGAAGCCGCTATTAAGCTAAATCATCCAATCAATTAGCTGCTGAATTTGTTTGATTTTGTTTCCTAAAACAGCAAGATGCTTGGTTATTTTATCCAGTAGAACATTTCAAAAGTGAAATCAGCCTTGTTCCATTGGATCCAAGACTGAAAATTTCTAAAATGAGAGATATAGGTTGAAGAACTAATAGTTTGTCCTTCACAAAAATGTTTTTGAGCATGTATTTGGTTTTTTATATTTTGCTGGGTATTTGAAAAAATTGAAAGAACTTTTTCTCAAAATTTCCACAATTTTTAATGATGAATGTTAGAACTTTTTTGTTCAGCAGTTTGAGGTATTTTTTGAAACACTGCAAGGCCCTAACTCTCAAGAAGGAATACATATACCTAAACTCATTATGGTTTGTTTTGAATTTTATTGGTTCATTGGATAAAATAATCTTGAAAGATTGAAAATAAGATCTAAGTTTATGGGGCTTTTTTACCATGAAGTGATCTGGCTACTTCATGCCTGAATTTTCAAAATTTGAACCTTCATTCCCAGCCTTCAATAGATTTTTATTGAGAGATTTTATCATATTTTTTTAGAAATTTCTTTGATCCAGGATTGGAATGCATGATTTCACAATCCAAATGTTCAGCTTTGGTTGGGGAACTATTTGAAGAAACTGGGGAGTCTGGGATCTGATGAAAAAATTTTTATTCAATAGGAGAATTCAAAATATCTAAGGGATCATTTATGGATTCACCAGATGGAGAAAAAGAAGAAGTAACAGGATCTAATGGGTTTCAAGCACATGAGCTTCTTGGTCTCCCTAACCTATTAATTCTTTCATTTTAAGGGGCGAGGGAAGTGTTCCTGTTCAAGCAGGTATGTTAAATCAATAATAAAAATATCTAATATGGGTTTAAAACCCTTTGAACAGTATTTGGTTGAGTTGGTGAATTCTATTTTGCATCCCTAACTCACTTACTAAGAGGGGCAAGGAATTAGATGGACATGGGGTAAATGAGAAGGTGACCTAAGCTACAAGTAATCTAAAAGGAAGTAAAACTAATATTTAAATTTCAAAGTGGAGTTTGAAGCCAAGAGAAATTTGAAAGGTAAACTTTTTGACAATTGAAATGAGTCAGAGCTAAATGTCATAAATTAGGGCTCAGCAGAATATGAGAAAATATGAAGTTAAATAACTGAGGAAAAAAAATTCAGGAAGAAGGCATATAATTTTAAATTAATCTAAATTTCATTGAAGATGAATAGATTCAAAATTATAAATTTCCTCTCTAGGTTATATTAAATTAAGGATGCAATGGATGTATGGAAATTTGAGATAATAAATGAATTTTTTTCATCTAAGAAACAGGCTAAATGAATACAGCATTTTATGAAAAAATTCAATTGAAAGGTAATTTATTAAAAAAAGGATGTAAATTTGTGATGGATCAATGAAATGCTCAAGTGAAAAACGCAGAAATGAATCCTGAGCATAATTGAGGGCTGCTTCTTTAGGCAAGTAATCAAATGATAAAGTGACTATAAAATGTGTTACCTGATTGTTTGATGGTGACCATAAATGGGTTGAATTTGCAGCTAGGTTCAAATTACAGAACTAACCATAATTGAAATTTCCAAGAGGAATGAAGACCAAGAAAAAAGTTAATTGGCATTAGTTGCAGATGATACTGAAAATTTTGAGATTGATTTCAAGTAATAATTGACATCACAAAAATTGGATGTCACTTGGTAGGAAGTGCTGTCAAGGAATCTCCAGCTGAAGTTGTCTCCATGCTTTATTTAAAACTATCTCCATTCTTCAACCAAGCTTTTGGTGCAAATTGGCTGTCAAAAATGCACAGTGACTGTGGAAATGCAAATTTTGTGATCACAATGCACAGTGACTGTGCACAATGATGCAGAGTAACTGTCCCAAATGCACATTCACTGTGTAACATGAGGCACATCAACTGTGAAAAATAATGCACAGTAACTGTGGCAAATTCACAGTGGGTGTGTATTAGGGCTTGGTTGCAGCTTGACCAAATCTTGTTTAGAATCTCAGCCTGAGATTGGAAATTGGTTGGGAAAGAGCTCCTTGATGCCAATTGCTAGCCAGTGCCATCATTTTTTTTTTGGTGTGAGTTTCTAAATGCCAAAATTAGTAATAAAAATTCATTGATTAATTTTTTCAATTTTGGTGTCATACTATTAGACCAAGGTAGATACCAAGGAGAGCAAATATGATGTATTTTCCTTCTAAAAATAAAATTCATATAAAAGTGTGACAGGGAGAAAACACAGGGATTCCTTCCATATGATGGGTGGTTGTTTAAAGGAACCATTTACAATACCTATCGAATTCCCATAGTGGAACATAAGCCATAGCATAGTAAGCAAATTCCAATTGAAAACTCAACCAATTCAAATTCAAAATCCAATTTGGGATCAATTCATGGATTTGGTATAGAAGTGGGTGCAGAAAAATCTTTTCAAAAGAAATTTTTCTCAAGCTACTTGATTCCAATTTTTGTAAAGTTTTGAAGAAGGATATTACAAGTTTTCAGATAGTCCGTGGTATACAGAAACTGCAATGTATAACAATGAGAGAAGAAGAATTCCCTCCCAAGGTTGTGGAATCTGTGGGTAATATTATTGAAAACCTAAGGGAGTTTCCAAGGGGAGAGACACCAAAACATATTTTTTTTAGATATGTGAGAAAAGAAAGGAGCAAGGATAGGAGAAAGGATAACTGGAAAAAGATTTACTGAATAACTGCATCTGATGTGAGATTCAGGATAAAAGGTGGATGGTTTTTTTTTAGAGTAGCAGAACAATTCAAAGATGGTCCAGGTAGGAATATGTTTTATTGGGAGGTGGTTGTGAATTATGTAAAATAGAGATTGCAGGTTGATGATGATATCAATTACAAGAAGAATGGAATGATAGATTAGAATGGAATGTGGTTCATTTGAGAATGAGGCCATTTTTTCATTGATTGAAGGCTGAAGGTGTAGAATTCCCCAGGTATGAGATGTGAGCTTTTTATTTGAGGTCATTGCACTGGGTAAGAATTTTATACTTGCATATTGTATTAATAAAAGTAGTTTCATTTCAACAATGATCTGTTGAGTATGTTATGGGTTGGTGGGTTCAATGGGGGGGGGGGGGGTTACAAGGCAGGAGCTTCATCTTAAGTACCCAATTCTGGTTGGATTTGAAAAAAGATTGTACTGGTTGCAGCTCAACAGACTTCATCAAGGTGCAAATGATTCTGAGCCAGTGTACCAATATCAGATGGATTGTATCCTGCAGGAGGAAATCTTGAATTTTATCTGGATCTTTATTCATGAGCCCAGAGCAGAGGGTCAGCAGTGAGGAAATGGAGGTCAATTCCAACATACAGAGTTTTTTGTGGGATTAGGTGAAAAAACTGGAACACATTTTGTTCTCAATCTAAGAAAAAGCTTTGAGGCTGTCTAGAATTAATTTTGAAGGTTGTTTTATGGCCTTGGTAGCCTTATGTCACAAGATACTGGTGTATGAGTATTCCATAATAAAATCAAAGTTTAAAAAGGTGCTCAATTTAACTTTTCCGTATATGTTTTTTAATTATTCATTTTCCAGGCTTTGATACCTGTTTTAGATTTCAAAAGTTTAAAAGGACCTTTTTTAAAGGAAGAAAAAATATTGATTTGTGGAACTGCAGAGATCAAGGATCAAATCAAATAATATTGGCTCATGGAAAGAAGATACACTAGATAAGAGAAACGGTTTTGGGAGATAAAAAGATTTTATTCAAGAGAAATAGCTCCAGGAGGAATAGGAACATATTAAGGCGCAAAAAACTCAAAACAGAAGTTCAGAATATGATAGGATTGGTAAATAGAAAATCAAGATCCATGGATGAAAAATAACTAGGACTCACTTATCCCCAGTTCAAGAGAAATCAAACAGTTGATTGATTTCAGAGAGCAAGATAAGAAATATAAATGAGCAGCAATTTTCAAAGAATCACACAAAACAATAAAATTCAGTGATGCAGCTATAAACAAGGATTTTACTAGTGCAAAAGAAATCAGAATCCCTTAGACTATTTGATTTCAAATATCACAGAAAATCTAGCTCTAGTAGCAGAAAACATATGGCAGATGTTTTATTGATACTTGGAAAATTTTGATAGCCAGAGATTTCTATACAAGAGCTGTTCATATGTTACTTTGTTTTGAATACTGGGATAATTCAAAATTCCAAAGGGACAAAAAAAGTCTCCAAAAGCTATGTGCAGATTTTCATTAATAGATTTTCCTGGATAGCATGTCTGCAGCAGAAATTTATGAGGAAGGGGAGAGTGGAAGTGAAGAGAGGAGTTTGAGTTGTCTTTTGAAGAGCTCAAGGACATAGTTGGCCATCCACTATTTCTGAAGGATACAGAATATTCTGTTTGAGGGATCTTGCTTAAATCATATTTGAGCAAGTTTGGAGCAGGAAAGGTTAATTTGAACCAGGATTGAAAATGGAATGGCCAACAATCCATTACAAATTTGTATTGTTTTTGGAGGTTGAATTCCACTATTGCAGCCAAATTTGAATCCTTTTGGATTGAAACAAAATTGTAAAGATGCTGAAGCATGCATGGACTCTGGGGGCAGGGGGGAGGGTATTTGAATTATGTATGATTCAATGAAGATGAACTTGCTAGGAGGATGAACTCCCCTTTTTTTACCGAAGCATCCATGACTAGGAGGAGGATTTCTTACCTAAATTTGTTCACCTTTTTGGTACAGAATGAACCAAGAAAACATTTTACAATTCCAGGTGGACTGCAACAATACCTGAAGATTAACTATGTTTCAGGAGAAGATTCATATTTGGATTGAAGGATTTTTATGGAAGCTAAAGTAAATGTGTAGTTGGATGGGCCACCACACTTGAAGTTTGAGAGGGTTTAAGCCTTGGATGAATCCCTAAGACACCAAACATTCCTGAAGGTCTTCCCATGGAAATGGTTAATTGGGTCCAGAGGAGGATTTCCAAGTTCTTCTGCCAGGGCAGGCAGTCAACCAAATTATGATCAATTGATGAGGATCTTCATTTGTTTGGATTTTCGAAGCTGATTTTGGATATCTTGTAAGCCAGACAATCTGCCTTTAAGGGTGCCAATAGCATGTTCAATCTGTACACTTGATTGAGCTATATTATATTCAGATTTGGCTTTATCTTGATTATCAGGAGTGAAATTACGGTATCTGGGAAAACATATTTGCCACTGGTATTAGATGAGTCATCCAGTGAGATAAAAATTATCCTCAAAATAGTGCTAAGGATGTTGAGAATTCTAAATCTGGCTGAAAAAATATGAGCCTTAAACTGAAACTGACAGGCTAAAATGGAGTGAAATATAATTATCCTCCTTGTCAAAAGAATTTTAATAGAAAAAGAAAGTATCTATTTGAAATAAATAAATGAATAAAAACAAAGTGATTTATTTTATTATACAAGAGACTAAGCAAATAGATGACTTGCATTTTATTCCAACTTAAAACTTGGTTGCCATCAAGTTTTGGATTTTGAACCAAGGAGATTGTTGTTCCATTGAAAAAGCCAGTACAACCCCAAAGTTTTTAGATCTCCATGACCTGCAATATCACCTTAAATTCTTTCTTGGTCGCAAAGCAAGTGACTGAGTGCCCAAAGCCTAGGATATCTGTGATAACCCTTGTGGTGAATCAGTGGACTGTTTCATAACCAATTGAAAAAAATATTTCCTAATGAATGAAGAGCTGCACCGTTCTAATTTAAGAAATATTGTCAGAGTCTAAAGGCAATTTGGATAGTGGGATCACTAGGTGCACAAAGTTACTCATTGATATCCAAAGTTTTCACAAAGGATACGAAACACCTTCTAAAGTGTTGAGATCTAAGGACACTAAAAATGATATCTCACAAGAGCAAAGAAGAATAGAAATCAGACTGTTTTGGGGAGAAGCACGTAAGTATGGAT
This sequence comes from Puccinia polysora, assembly GCA_025617555.3. Classification (NCBI taxonomy): domain Eukaryota; kingdom Fungi; phylum Basidiomycota; class Pucciniomycetes; order Pucciniales; family Pucciniaceae; genus Puccinia; species Puccinia polysora. Next base: position 12,932,726 of record CM062638.1, read on the forward strand.
AAATCTGACACCCGAATGTTAAGATACCAGAGACACGCTGAGTTATTAAATGATCAGTTGAAGAGCCGGACTAGACGGTGGCTGAATATTTCAGGAGAAGGAGTAAGAGGAATGTTTCAGTCTTTGATGTAGTGTGACAAAAATCTAAGGATGAGATTTGGTGTGTTTTCTTGCTTGACTTTGAGTCCCCTCATTAACACTCAGAGATGTATTCCTCACCGAAGGTCCCGAAACCACTGGATCAGCTTTGTCAGTCGCCCCACACGACCGGAGGCCAGTCGCAGATGGCAGCGGCTCAGAACTTGAAATTGATAGCAATGCTTTGGATTCGAACCCGAAGATGGTTCCCCTTCGCCTTGATTGACCAGGTCCCGCGCCTCTCGCCATGGTCCCCAAGCGGTACATCGCCTTCGGGAGGCCACCGACAATCCAGCAGCTGAGGGCTGTGACGGACGTGTCGCCCCAGGCCAGTTGGAAGACCCGCAAGATTAGCCTGCAACCGCAAACTCCATCATCATCCAGACATCAGGCGACCGAACTCAAGATAGAAAAACGAGATGACCTTATTGATGATCGTAATCCATGTCCTGATCAGTTGAGCGCATCGATTAGTAGCCTCAAGTCTGAAGCTACCACTTTCAAGAGGCCTTATCCGGAATTCGTTGCGGATCATGAATCCCAGGAGGTGCCATCAGAAGTTACAACGATGGCCGAATCAAGAACCAAAGCGCCTCGTGCGAGCAATCCTGGTTCTGCAAACCGTGAGCTCATCCTCTCATCCTCTTCTTTGCTTAATCAAAGACGGCCCATCTTTCAAAGTCAATGCCTTGCCTGACGAGTTTCTTAGCCTCGAGTAAACGCGATCACGAACTTCCGATCGAATCTGACAGCATGGATTACTACCAGAGTCAACTCGATTACCGAGATAGCTTTGCTGAAATGTCTCAAGATGCCTCCTTAATGTTGACCCCTGGTGATTTGTCTTTTTCTTTTTTTTTTTTCTTTTTTGCTCTCTATCCTCACATGTTTTCACCAAGATACTGATCCATCCTTCAAACTCACTCACTCCCACGTTGGAATAGGAGTTGGGTGTCTCCTACCTCCATCTCAATGCTCACCCATCGACCCATCGCCGTCTTCAACATCTCGCCAAGCTTCTCAGAATCAGACGACTTATTCCGAGTCTGTGGTTGTTAATCCCCCTCAGTGGCATTTCGACGCTCGCTCGTGCACGCCTCTCGACCAACTGATTCCATCCTCCGGGACACTTTATAGTATCTTGTTCCATCTCAGTGCGAAGAAACCTATGATAACTATTCATCTGAAAAAAAGGCGAAAGAATGGCTCGACTACTGCTAACCTAGCCCACTTTGAGTGTCTAGATGATAGTGGATCATCATTGAAGCTGGCTCTTTGGGATGACGTAGCCGAAGAGCTCGATTCGGTGTGTTTTCTTGGAGATATCATTTACCTATCAGGTCAGTATTTCGTCCTTGATATCGTTTTGCCTGACCGGAAATATCCGGTCGGTAGTTTTTTTCGATGGCTTATCAGGGGTTGCATCATGAACAGGTGTTGCAATATCTTCCTATCAAGATCATTTCGAGGGAGGTTCTACCCCGGGAACTCGCGCCCAAATATGTTACCGACTTCGACCTACTCATTCATCACATCTACATATGTTTTGCCCTGACATGCGGCTTGGATATGACCCCACTACCCAAAGGGTTAAGGAGCTTGTTGATTGGGCTCGGCACTGAAACGTTGGGATTACCGGGAAAAAATCGTGCCCAATATTGCTTATCGAAGTCTTCAACACAATGTTTCGGCAGTTATGTTCAAATTTCAAAGTAAAACCGGGACGTGATGAGATAAAAAGTTGTTCGTGGACGTATGATGGTTTTAAAAAACTCATATTTGAAGGAAAAACGGTATTGGTACTCATTACCTCATGGTGTTAATGCTTTAACGCGTTTACGAGATTACTGTTACAGGTTTTTTTTGGGTCCTGTAGATTGTACTTTGCGTGGCCTGAATAAAGGACCTGGGCACGGTTTGAGAACTTTTTAGTACGAAAAAACCTCTCCAGGTATGCCGGGAATGGACTATATTGCCTCGATACATTCAAGGAGTGGCAGCGAGCTGAGGATCAACCGGCAGGGAAGTCGGCTGAGATGATGATTCCTCATTTGGATTTTCAGTTGAGGCGTGTCTCAGACTTGTGGCCCTGATAGCTTTGGACTTGGATCTCCCAAAAAGGGAGTTGAAGGCATCCAGTCCCAAAAACAACGCGCTTTACACCAAATACCTACCTCGCAAGGCATACACCATACACACAATGCTAAATGAGCGAGACTGATTACCAGTCGGATTGCCCGAAGTACAATGTGATGTTGATAGTATGTCGCATACATAAGAAACATATTGAGGGTTGCCAAAATTAGACGTTGTGCACAGGGTGAGATCAAACAAAATCCCTTTAGAACTAGTCTAGAAGGCCAGGAGCGCTTGATACGAATACAAACCTAGCAGAGCAAGAAGAATACAACGCGACAGATTTTGAGATAAGACAAACCAACCAAGTAGAATGATTAAGAAGCCATTCACAAACCGGGACAAAAATGGAATGGTCCTAAGCTAGTTGGTTTTAGTTGATTTGTGTACCTCATCAAAGAGGTTGCGTAAAGTACAACTAACTGTATGGATGGAATTTAGAAGAGGTGATTTGAAATTGAAACGGAATTTGAAAAGAAAGTGGTACCCGATGGGTCCCGCCAGCTCAACAGCCAATGCCTGAAAAATTTGGACACCCTATTGTCAAGCAATGATAAGGAAAAAAAAAAATGATTGGCGCGTCTGAATAACCAGCAAACGAGGAAGAGCCTAGGTAGCATGATCGGCTTTATCTCATGTTATAGCTTCCAAGCGGTTCCTTTCCCAACCAGCCGGAGGTTTTTTGACTCAGAAAAAAACCCTCAAAGGAATCGCTCGACGCAGTACCCATCAAAAACTAAGGAAGATCTTTGAGGATTATGCAGGATGGATCTAATTCTGGTGGGCGCGGCTGTATGGCAAACATGGTAATCACCAATACCGCAGGATTGGCCACATCTAAGCCGGGCGGTCATTGAGGCTCAAGTTTCAATTTGCGATCTATTGGTTCTCGTAACGGTTGTTGGACGGTTGATCGACATGAGATTGACGCAAAGTTGTTTCCCAGCAGCGTATTCGTTATGAGGGTGGACTTTCTGTGATCAAGTAGATAAGTACGTAATGAGTGCCTGGTTAGCTCGATAAATCGTTAGTTCGATAAATCAATCCACCCCCTACAAACGGTTAAAAGTCATTGAAGTCAACCGCAACTAGCTCTCATTTGAGCGTTCCAGCCCTGACGATCACTCCAGTGCAACCCTATCCCGTCGTGTCAAGCTCCACGCCGCCAGACCGTCTTTGCGAAGCAAGATGCGTATCAACTCCTTCTACATCATCGATGGTTTTTCTATCAGTATCTGTATTGCGCTTCTAGGCCAATCGATTCCGCCCGTCTCCACAAGTATTGACACTTTCTTTTCCACACCGCCGGGAACAAACCTAGCCTATCCCCCGCCCGAGGTGCCAGGTCCAAAACCACGGGCTGAATGGGTTTCAGCGTATGAACGAGCTAAGGTGAATGAAGAAGGGACTTCAGGATGGGGGACGTTGTAACCTTTTAACATTGTCTTGTTCATGCGGAAGTGATCGATTGATTGACGAGTCCGGATTTGCAAAACTCAGGAAGCAGGTCTAATTCTTTCGACTCCGAGGTCAAAAGTCGTCAATCACGAGGCGGTATATCCGTCCTCGTATCGCAATGCCGTATGCAACCCAGGATTAAAACCGCCCTGTAATGGTTCGGTTGATGTTTGGTCTGCCCCTCCTGGGGTAGCTGGGATCAGGTGAGCAGGACTAAGATGGCCTTAGGTAGACCAGAAACCAAATCACTCATTCGCCCAAACGCTTGTTGTGATGACTATGCCTTGATAGCTTCGATGATGGTCCCGTTGTCAATTCCCTAGACTTACTTGATTACCTTAAGGATCAGTCACAACATGCCACTCATTTTTTAGTAAGTTCGCTTATTTCTTGAATGCTCAACTTGGATTCACATCTGTATGTAGGGTGAGATTTCGGTACTGATCCTTATGAAATCAGATTGGATCCCGAATATTTAGGTGGGTCAAGGTTGCGAAATTGAAATTTATCTGACTCCTGGACATGAGCATTGACTGAAGGCTGGTCCGTCGCCTCCTTTTGACTCTGGTCTCGGCTGATTAAGTCATTCAAATGTCTTCCAATCTCTCGACCAAGCCGGCGAACATCTTGCAGTCCACACATGGTCTCGTTAGTCCCAATTCGCCGGTGTTGAATTGATGGAGTCAACTGAACATTAGCCAACTAATCTCCCCTCCTCTTTGACCACCAGACCCGATGCTGACTTCACTGCCCGACTTAGACATTGTGGGCGAGTTGGGTTGGACCATGCAATTGATACATGATTGGAGTCGGGACCATGTCATCTGCCGTTATTGGCGTCCTCCCTATGGTGTGCTCAATCAAAATCAGAGACAACATAAGATCTTTGTTTAAATTTCTCTGGCACTTATTAGGCGACACAGACCAGCGGGTCCAATCCATAGCTAAACATGTGTTTGATTTACAATCCATTTATTGGTATCATGATTCAGATGGTGAGAGTCTCAATCGATTCCTACCAGTCGATTCTTGTATTTGATTGTCGGTTATCACGTTGCGAAAGATTGGTGCCTAGGAGACTCTGAAGGAAATGGCACAGTCTGTCCGCCCGATAAAGGCCCTCAAGATTTACAAGGACTGGAGAGTACCCTGGATCTCTTCGTAAACGTCGATAAGACCAATGTTAGTCCCATCATGACTGATTCTTTGGATCAAGCACCTACCTTGAGCACCTCTAAAGCTCCTTTTTTCTTTTCGATCATCATAAATCCACTTTGATTATAGGGATTACTAATCCTGGAGCATGAGCATTTTAAAAGGGCCATCGTAGGGTTCAAATACATCTTTCCGCGTATGAAGCACTCAGGTTGGATTCCAAAGACGATCGCTGATATGTTACTTTCACCTTGGTATCAGTAATACCGGTTACCATAAGGCCCTATCGGGGATTTAAAGTATGAAGCCTGAAGGGGATCTCGTGTTGATCATCATAGCTAGAAGTGAAAGCTGCTTGATATGAAGAATCACGGTGCGGCGTGGTTATAAACCCTACTCCCCGGTTCTCTTTGCAATTTTTGTATAAGTGTCGGGCGTTAGGCTCGATCCTAATTGCTCATCTGATCAAATGCTCATTTTTGTTTTTTTGCCGTAGGTTGGTTGGGCTCTCTTTCTGTCTCAATCTTGAATATTTCATCGTGCCGGTGCACAGGGGCATGTCATTTTCCCTCACTGGTTTCCGCAGATAACTTCCTTTTACTTCTTATGATGTTTGTAACACTGCCGTGTTTTTGCCACATTTTCTGGATTATCCTTAAATATCTTGCTCTTTTACACGTTTCACTTTGGTCCCGGTTACCAGACCAATGAATGCCTTGTACTTCTAGAAGACAGGAATCCGACATTCGGTATCTACCGCTATCCTCAAAATTACTTTGGCCCAGGCCAAAAGGGCGCCTTCAAAATCACTAAAATGATTCCTTCTTTGGAAAAAGGCATCATTGTAGCTTTATTTTTTTTTGCTAAATCCAAGCCTTTGGCATCAAAATAGACAATTAAGGTTCGACACAGCTTTTTTAGGGTTTACAAGACTGCCTGAGGTGGGAGAACATGCCTTTTGAGGGTGTGTTGCCCCCCCTCCCCCCCAAGGCCTGTAATCATAAATTTGGGACCTGTGGGGCTAGTATAAGTCCTCCAGACCCTCTGTGTGGGTCTGTCTGGGTTGGTACTTTTTGGAGAATCCAAATATGAACCCCAATTGCGTAAATTGAATGTCAAAATGTTATAGATATTAATTTTTTGCAAGGAGTTCAAATCTGAAATCAGATTTGAACAAAAAAAACTGGATGTAGTATGAGAAAAATAAGAAAAATGATAAGAATTCATTTTCTTTATGCAAAATGGAATATTTCAAGTGGTATTTCAATACCTTTGTACCAAACATAAAAAATCATGGAAAATCCTACAACTGCCTATTTGATACTGGGAATTCAAATTTTTTGAAAATTTTTTTAAACAAAATAATCAAGTAAATAAATCATTATAAAAGATATAAACAAAACATTTCTCAAAATTTGAGATTTCTGATGGAATGTAAATACCTTTGTACCAAACATAATGTTATAATTATGGCCAGCAATTAGCTTAGGCAAATGAGCAGAATTTAAAGCAAAAGAAATGCTGGACACCTTGTGTCAATAATTACTGATGGGCTCTCACAATGGGGCAATACGCTGGATGATATTGGTGATGAATTTGATTGGATAATGAATGGATAATGGAAAACAGCAGGGAGAAGAGCTCCTTAAGTACAAAAGATTGGCCTCTTGTGAGCCCATGATACAACAAGCCAAAAGGCAAATTTTCCGCTCCAAAAGAGCTCTACAGGCTCTACAGGCCTTGTTACTTGGCTTAAGCTACATCATCCTGCATGGCATCAGTCCCTGTACCCTTACAACCAGGCTATTCTGGTTATTTCTTGTGTTTCCACCTCAATGGGGCTGAACCAGCCCCTTAGCTGTTCAAAAACCCTGGCCAGTTGTCTATTACAGCTGGCCTGTTACCTCACATGCTGGCTAGTTGCCTCATGCAACCAGCCCCTGGCCATACAAATGGCCAGGAGGGACCCAGGACACACCTGGGTCCAGTCTCAGACACACATGGGGGGGGGGGGGGGGTGTAACTGGCGGACATGCCACCCCCCCCCCTCTTTCTCTCAAATCCCTGGAGGGGACGGTCAAATCCCCCTACCAGGTGCCCTGGAGGTTAATGCCCCCAGGGCATTGTCATGGTAGGTGGGCTAGGGGGTGGTCAGGTCCCCTCCAGCCCATCACTCCTCCCCCTTGGTAAAGGGGGGGGGGGGGGAGAGCGCCCCTTTGATGGTGGGGGGGTGGTCAATTCCCCCCCACCGCCGGTCGCCTCAATGTAACCAGCCTAGCCACCACACTCGGTGGGGGGGTGATCAAGTCCCCCCCACCATGTCCAGTCGCCCATTGCAACCAGTTTCTGGCTGGTTCCATCCAGCCAGCCCTCCCCCTCCTCCTTGCAATGGCAAGCAAGGGGAGGGGGAGGAGCCAGGGCCATTGGCCCCAGCCCTGCGGCCACCACCCAGCGCAGCAGCAGCAACCGGCTCAACAGCCGCGACCGGGGTGGGGGGGCTCCATTTTGAGTCCCCCTGCCCCCTACAACATCCCCCGCGGGCCGTAAGCAAAAACAGTGGCCCCAATGGGCCGCCCCCAAGCCCAAAAAGTGAGTTTAACATACTTTGGCGGGCCAGCCCGTCTGACCAAGTATGTCCAAAAGAAACCTTGGGCCCAATTATGTCCATACCAGCCCATCTGGCTGTATTTGCCCATATACCCCACCAGGCCCGTTAGGGCCCGTGTACCAATAGGGCTGTTTCACGCGTTTTGAGGCCAGTTTCCCCAAATCCGGGCCATCCACACAGGCACGTATGGTCCATGTGTGTGTCCAATGGGCCGCAGAGGCCCTCATGTACATCCCATTTGGATTACACTCATACGTAGCACACGCTTAAGTGCTTACATATTTTAACACATAATAGAAATAGAAAAAAGCTAGATATATCTTCTTCATGAGGAGAGTTCAAGTGTTTCAAAATATTCCAAAAAAAGCTTCATTGTGTAAAATAAATAAATAAATTCAATATAAAAAAATGAGTTCTTATAATAAGAAGATATTTCCAGTTGCATTTAAATACCTTATAACAAAAATAAACAGATATTTAAATATTCTTGATGCTCCTATTGTAGGCAGATTATCCTAATATGCTGAAATATCCCAAAAAATAATTTATTCAGTAAAATAATGATCATTATAGAATCAAAAGTTGATTTATTTGAATAAAAATCTATGATTCTGATGGATTTTATAAATATTTTTTTAAAAAAAATAAGAAAAACTTGAAGGATTTCCAAAGAAACCTATTTAATAAAAGGAATTGAAAAATTAATGACAACTACAAAATAAACTCCATAAAGGGCAAAAATAATGAAATAAATATCAAAAGATTATTGCTTGTGATAGGAATTGATCTTGATTATTTTTCTCATGATTGGAGAATTCCTTCTTTAAATTTTTCAAACCATTTAAATTACTCTATTGAAATGATTTTAAGTTGCCTGTTTGAATAATTTTCTGAATTTAGAACAAATTCATTCAAAATTCCATCAGAAACATTAAAAAATAAATGGATTTTTGTTCTTTTCTCTATTATCCCTTGTAATTCATGGATTTCTTGTTGAAAAATTTAAGGATACTTGAATCATTCCCATTGAATATGTGTATTCAATTTTTTTGTTTAGTTCTTTATGTTTTTAAAAATAATATCCACATTCTATGAGGGATTTCAACTCCTACTTAAAGAAATCCTGCTTTGATCTTTCTTTGATTATTCTTGCACTTGACACAGTATCTTTTGTAATTTTGAATTGTTTCTGAATGTGCCTCACTAGAAAGGTGTATTGTCTATTTATATATAAATATTTTATTATCTTTGAAAATATTTTCACATTGGTCCAGTCTAAATTCATGCAAAAAAAACTGCTAAATACACACTGTTTTTTGAAAACAGCATGATTTTAGCCTTATTTTTTCTCAAATGATGCTAACAGGCACCATGGGTGTGATAAAAGTAAAATGATTCCTACATTCACACCACCTGGAGCACTTTCCCACACCAGGAAGGTTTGATATCCAATTCCATGGTGTGGTGGACTGTTATCCCACACCATGGCCTTGGAAAGTGGTGTATCCCCCCATCAACATTCCAGAGAGGGAAAAGGCTGGCCCTTTCTGCAGCCAAGGTGGTTCAAACTGTGCAGCCCACATGGTTTTAAAAGTCATTCCAGAACTTCCCAGTGCTGAACATTTTGAAAAAACTGCCCAGTGCTGGACAGTTTGAAAAAACTGCCAGGGCACTGTGGGTTCCAAGCTCACCCCAAAGTGGCTAGGAGATGGTGTTCCTACCCAACATTTTATTTATTTATTTGTATTATATATATACACATATATTTAGGGCATTAATTTTTTAATAGGCGCAAACCTTTAAATCATGGATTTTAACATCTCTGCCACATACAACCCACATAGGCAAAACATTTATTTCATGGATGTTTCAAGAATTTATTTGTTTGAAAATTTGATGCCGCATAACTTTGGCTGGGTGTTTCAAACCCTAAAAAAAAAATCTCTGGTAATTTTTGAAGCATTAGAACACCTTAAAAATTTCAATCAAAAAAACAAAACCAAAAAAAAACTAAAAAAAACAAAAATTCACATTGCAGGTTTGGATCCTCTGCTCAAATTTTTAATTAATTTTTATTTGATGATTTAAGATCTCAGAAATTTCAAAAAACAATCAAAGAGATTTTCAATATTTTAATGGGATTTTTTGGATGTACTCTTACACCTTGAAAAATTAAGGGTGATGTTAAATTCACGGCTCCAGCAGGGTGGGAGTCGTGTAGGGCCCCTCAAGGCGTGGGGGCCCATACACTACTCCACATAATCTATAATCTATAATATATAATTTATTATTATTTATTATTTATTATTTATTATTTATTATTTATTATTTATTATTTATTATTTATTATTTATTATTCATTATTTATTATTTATTATTTATTATTTATTATTTATTATTTATTATTTATTATTTATTATTTATTATTTATTATTTATTATTTATTATTTATTATTTATTATTTATTATTTATTATTTATTATTTATTATTTATTATTTATTATTTATTATTTATTATTTATTATTTATTATTTATTATTTATTATTTATTATTTATTATTTATTATTTATTATTTATTATTTATTATTTATTATTTATTATTTATTATTTATTATTTATTATTTATTATTTATTATTTATTATTTATTATTTATTATTTATTATTTATTATTTATTATTTATTATTTATTATTTATTATTTATTATTTATTATTTATTATTTATTATTTATTATTTATTATTTATTATTTATTATTTATTATTTATTATTTATTATTTATTATTTATTATTTATTATTTATTATTTATTATTTATTATTTATTATTTATTATTTATTATTTATTATTTATTATTTATTATTTATTATTTATTATTTATTATTTATTATTTATTATTTATTATTTATTATTTATTATTTATTATTTATTATTTATTATTTATTATTTATTATTTATTATTTATTATTTATTATTTATTATTTATTATTTATTATTTATTATTTATTATTTATTATTTATTATTTATTATTTATTATTTATTATTTATTATTTATTATTTATTATTTATTATTTATTATTTATTATTTATTATTTATTATTTATTATTTATTATTTATTATTTATTATTTATTATTTATTATTTATTATTTATTATTTATTATTTATTATTTATTATTTATTATTTATTATTTATTATTTATTATTTATTATTTATTATTTATTATTTATTATTTATTATTTATTATTTATTATTTATTATTTATTATTTATTATTTATTATTTATTATTTATTATTTATTATTTATTATTTATTATTTATTTATTATTTATTATTTATTATTTATTATTTATTATTTATTATTTATTATTTATTATTTATTATTTATTATTTATTATTTATTATTTATTATTTATTATTTATTATTTATTATTTATTATTTATTATTTATTATTTATTATTTATTATTTATTATTTATTATTTATTATTTATTATTTATTATTTATTATTTATTATTTATTATTTATTATTTATTATTTATTATTTATTATTTATTATTTATTATTTATTATTTATTATTTATTATTTATTATTTATTATTTATTATTTATTATTTATTATTTATTATTTATTATTTATTATTTATTATTTATTATTTATTATTTATTATTTATTATTTATTATTTATTATTTATTATTTATTATTTATTATTTATTATTTATTATTTATTATTTATTATTTATTATTTATTATTTATTATTTATTATTTATTATTTATTATTTATTATTTATTATTTATTATTTATTATTTATTATTTATTATTTATTATTTATTATTTATTATTTATTATTTATTATTTATTATTTATTATTTATTATTTATTATTTATTATTTATTATTTATTATTTATTATTTATTATTTATTATTTATTATTTATTATTTATTATTTATTATTTATTATTTATTATTTATTATTTATTATTTATTATTTATTATTTATTATTTATTATTTATTATTTATTATTTATTATTTATTATTTATTATTTATTATTTATTATTTATTATTTATTATTTATTATTTATTATTTATTATTTATTATTTATTATTTATTATTTATTATTTATTATTTATTATTTATTATTTATTATTTATTATTTATTATTTATTATTTATTATTTATTATTTATTATTTATTATTTATTATTTATTATTTATTATTTATTATTTATTATTTATTATTTATTATTTATTATTTATTATTTATTATTTATTATTTATTATTTATTATTTATTATTTATTATTTATTATTTATTATTTATTATTTATTATTTATTATTTATTATTTATTATTTATTATTTATTATTTATTATTTATTATTTATTATTTATTATTTATTATTTATTATTTATTATTTATTATTTATTATTTATTATTTATTATTTATTATTTATTATTTATTATTTATTATTTATTATTTATTATTTATTATTTATTATTTATTATTTATTATTTATTATTTATTATTTATTATTTATTATTTATTATTTATTATTTATTATTTATTATTTATTATTTATTATTTATTATTTATTATTTATTATTTATTATTTATTATTTATTATTTATTATTTATTATTTATTATTTATTATTTATTATTTATTATTTATTATTTATTATTTATTATTTATTATTTATTATTTATTATTTATTATTTATTATTTATTATTTATTATTTATTATTTATTATTTATTATTTATTATTTATTATTTATTATTTATTATTTATTATTTATTATTTATTATTTATTATTTATTATTTATTATTTATTATTTATTATTTATTATTTATTATTTATTATTTATTATTTATTATTTATTATTTATTATTTATTATTTATTATTTATTATTTATTATTTATTATTTATTATTTATTATTTATTATTTATTATTTATTATTTATTATTTATTATTTATTATTTATTATTTATTATTTATTATTTATTATTTATTATTTATTATTTATTATTTATTATTTATTATTTATTATTTATTATTTATTATTTATTATTTATTATTTATTATTTATTATTTATTATTTATTATTTATTATTTATTATTTATTATTTATTATTTATTATTTATTATTTATTATTTATTATTTATTATTTATTATTCATTATTCATTATTTATTATTCATTATTTATTATTTATTATTTATTATTTATTATTTATTATTTATTATTTATTATTTATTATTTATTATTTATTATTTATTATTTATTATTTATTATTTATTATTTATTATTTATTATTTATTATTTATTATTTATTATTTATTATTTATTATTTATTATTTATTATTTATTATTTATTATTTATTATTTATTATTTATTATTTATTATTTATTATTTATTATTTATTATTTATTATTTATTATTTATTATTTATTATTTATTATTTATTATTTATTATTTATTATTTATTATTTATTATTTATTATTTATTATTTATTATTTATTATTTATTATTTATTATTTATTATTTATTATTTATTATTTATTATTTATTATTCATTATTTATGATTTAGTCAAGGCTACACAACTTGATTTTTGTTTTTTAGCGTGCCGTACAACTCAAATGGGACGTGTAGCATGCCACACGTCCCATTTGAGCCGTGTAGCATGCCACACGGACCATTTGAGATGTGTAGCAAGCCACACGGCCCATTTGAGCCGTGTAGCATGCCACATGGCTCATTTGAGTTGTGTAGGATGACACACGGCCCATTGAGCCATGTACACAGCTCAAATAGCCTTGTACAGAGCCATGTACACGGCTATGTAGCCAAGAATTTAACATTACCCAAAAATTAATTCAAAAAATCAAAAAAAAATCAAATTTCTCATGGCATTTTTGTATCATTTTCCTTGCTTTTTGAATTAATTTTTTTTAAGCTCTCATGATGTCAAAACAAAATCCAAGGGCTTTCTAATGTTTTTATTGGATTTTTTGGATCTATTCTTACACCTGAAAAAATTCATTCAAAAAATAAAAAAATTCAAAAAAAGCTAAATTTCTCATTGCACTCTTGGATTCTTTTATTTGCCTTTTTAATTACCATTTTTTGGTGATTTAAGCTCTTTCAATGTAAAAATAAAAATGGAAGAGCCTTATAATATTTCTTTAGGATGTTTTTGGATGTATTCTTGGCCTCCAAAAATGGAATCCAACATAAAAATACTTCAAAATGACACATCTTTTTCAATATTTTTTTTTCACATCTGGCATCAAAGTTTCTCTCAATTGTTTTAAATAGAAATTTAGAAAAGCATCCAAAAATGAAAAATCCAATTTATTTTTACTGCTTATGACAGTTTTTGCCTCACTGTATATTTATCACAGTGAAGATAATCCATAAGAAAAGGGGTGGTCTGTATTTATTTTTCCTTTTTTATTTTGTTTCAATGAAGAAATGAAGCATGATTTGAAACATATAAAGCTGCGGGTTTAGAGAGAGCCTTTAAAGATTTCCAAAATTCTCATTTTGTTAATTTTTTAGGCACTATTTGTGTCTCAAAAAACAAAAAACAAAAAAGGATCACAATAAACCCCTTTTGGGTTGTGGCCCTCCTTTTTGAGCCCTTCGGAATGCATAAATTCAATGCAAATCAGATTTTTTTTCAGGGTCCTCCATCCATCTTGGAGCACTTGAATCAATATATAAACCACCAAACTTGCCTCTTTTACCCAACCCAAATCCTCGACCACAGCACCCCACTACCTCAGGGTTTCCATGGGGCGGTTTTGCAAAACAAATGAGTGACCATACAAAACCAACCTACTGGCAGGCGGGTCTTGGTGGTTTGGGTCAGCTATCCTCAAAGCCATACTCAAGCCTGTGATGGGCCGCTTGGAGAAGTCTTAGAAGGCTGCAAGTGGTTCATGTGGCCACATGTTTTTATGCTCAATTGTTCAATCAAATTTTGATGTTCTTGAGGTTCTAACAAGAAATGGAGACAGTTGATAAATTTCTTGAGGGGGTTCTTTGGCAGTTTATCTGGGATGGTTTTTTTTGAAGAAGGGATTGGTTGCAATGGTGAGAGATCAAGAGGAGATTGGAGGAAAAAATTTTTAGTTGTGCAACTACAGAGTTGTCCCAAATAGGAAAACTCATTGTGGTTGTGATGTAGTTGCTTGAGGATGACTACATAATATTGAATACAATGTTTGACAGCAGTCTCACAGCAGCATGCAAGCCATCCTGGGTTGAACTTATAGAAATCAAACAACCTTGTAACAAGAAAAAGGGGTTACCAATGGGTCCAGCCACCATCTAAGAGAACCAAGAAAACCCATACCTGCACCCATGGCATCTTGAGGGGGGTTGGGTTGAGAAAAGCCTTTTCTTAAACCCCTCTACCAAAGCCCAGCTAGATACCCACTGGATCCAGGTATTCCACAGTTTGGCCCAACCCATGAACACCCTGACCACTACCACACCACACCACACCACCAATTCAAATCTTCCATCAAAACTTCAAGTATGTATCTCCTCAAAAATGGTTTTGGAACATTTTTAACTTTTCACCTCAAATCTTCAATTAATCAATAAGGGTGATGATAAATTAACAACTCCCAGTTGTGTGGGAGTAATTCATGGCCCTACACGGCCCAATTGACAGATGGGGGCCCATAAAAAACTCAAGTTTTGTTTCAAACAGGCCCAACCCCCAGACAAGAATCTGAAGGGTTTTTCCAAACACGCGCAACCCCTGGGGGTTGTATACACCTTTTATACAGCAGTTTCAAATTTTTTACCCCCGTACACAACCATTTAGACACGTGTACGGGGGTATACAACCCCCTGGGGGTTGAGAAAGAATTTTTGGGACACCCTTCACCACATTTGGGTTCCATAAACTCAAATTTGGGATCAACACAAACTATGTGGGACTATTGGACCACAACTAGCAATCATAAAGTGAACCCTAAAGAAACTAATTGCCTTTGGCAAAAAAAATCTTTCAAATTGTCCCTGTCCCACAAATTACACTCTCAACTTGCCCATTGCAAAACAGAAAAGTAAATTTTTACTGCCTGTTGGTTAACTTGATCTTTCTCAACTCAAAACTGAGAAAAGTTTGCAGTTTTTCAATTGAAATTTGGATTGAATACTGAAGTACCATTGAATTTTTTTGCATTATGAGAACATTGGAAATCCCTCCTATTTATGAAATGGCTGCATTGAAGGACTACATTGATAGTGCCATTAAAAAAGCTGCAGAAAAAAAGGATTTAGGTAAGAAACATTGAAAGCCCCAATTGCATCCCCATATGGGGTTACAATTGAGGAAAAAGATGTTTCACAAATGGACATGACCTCTGGTGATGAGTAACATTTTATGTTACTCTGGCCTTTTCCTGATTTTATTTTTTGGAAGCTGATAGGTGGCTGCGTCTGGTAACTATGATATAACCATTTAATTGGTTCCAGATCCACTTGATCCACCTCCTGTGAGAGCCTTTCCTACTAGGGAACAGGCACAAAACTATTGTAAAACATGGTAAATGAAGAATGGTTACACTTTGACAGTATTAAACTCAAAGATTGATAAATATGTGGATTTAGCCTGTGATAGACACTGTTCCTACTCTGGGCCATTGCTCACCAAATGGTCAAGGCAAACTCACACAAAAAAGTTTGGGTGCAAGTTTTTATGGTATTGCAAGCTTATCTGGGCACACTCCCAAATCCCGCTTGGCAAATTACCCAGCAGGCTTGATTTCCACATCAGGTTGCACTGCGGATCTTGGAACACAGCCAAGTTATGCTTGGGCAAAACCAAGCTGTTGGCACCCCCCTTCACTTGGTCCATCCACCTCAATCACTTCCTCCCAAAAATTGGTAACCAATGGAGGTAAGAAAACCTTCTTGGGAAGAGCCACCTCCTGATCATGAGGCTTGGAAGCTTTGATTTTTTTGTTGCACCCTTGTTTTAATCTGCCAGGGAGTTTGAGGTAAAGAGGGGACTTTTGAAAACCAAGCAATTATGAGCCAAAGAAATGGTGGTTGACAAAGGGTTGACTTCTTCACTAGAATTCTTTCCTGATAAATTGAGACACAAAGACTTGGATTGAAACACATTACTTTCATGAAGTTTAGAATTGTTGTTGGAACTCAAAGAAAATGGAGATATATTGGAATTAGAGGACTTGTTTATTGTGCTGGAATTTATAGAGCTCTGAGAGGCAAGGGTATCAAGACTTCACTGTATAATAATGGGTTTTTGAAGTTTTTTAGCTTCTTCAATTGAGGGACTCTTACAAGTTTATTGAAGAAAAGAAAAAAAAATGCCCCAAATCATGAAGTTGGTGGGTGTACCGCACGGCCAATTGGCTTGGGTATTGGCCAAGCCAAATTTGGCCCAACCAACCCAAACTTGGGTGTGTGCCAATTTGCGCTTGGCTATGTTCCAAGAAAGATTCAGGGGGTGCCACAGGGATTTAGGGGGTGTCCAGCGTGCTTTAGCAAAAAAGCAGCTAATTTGGGTGGTTTTACAAACAAGCTTGAAATACCATAATCCATGCAAGAAAAATGAAGGCAGACCCCTTGTTGCAAATCTCCTACAGAAATGATCAACATAACCATCAATCATCTCCACACCCCTCAGTGCACCCTAAACTCAGGAGAATCTCTGGGGTGGCCTTAGAGAATTTAAGAGAAGGCATGGATGATGGGCTAATTAAACTCCAACTCAAAAGAAAATTGAGAAAGATTGATGGCGGGGAGTATGTTGATGACCAAACAATCTATAACACAAATAAAAAGGTAGCACTAGACAAACTCAAGGGAAAAAGTCTTATGGAGGTCCTCTTTGAACAACTTGGTGATTCAGGTTGGGTTCATCAAGCAAAATTCAGTGGACAGGGACACTTGGAGGCCCTATTATTGGCTCTTCCTGATGCATTAAATATTTTCAAACAATTCAATCATATTTCTAAGTTGGATTGTACTTATAAAACAAATAAGTTAAAAATCCCCCTATTGCATGTCATAGGAATGACAGCCAAGCAAAAAACTTTCACAAAAGCTCTTGTTTTTATAACAAGAGAAAAATTTGATTTCTACAATTGTTCTTTGAAACACTAAAGGAGCTGGCTTATGATCCTGAGATACTTCCCAAAGTCTTTGTGACAGGCCATGAAAACACTCTGATTTGTGCCATAAAAAATAGTTTCCCTGAGTCAACAAGAAATTTTTGTTTGTGGCACTTGTATAAAAAAATACAAGCAAACTGTAAAGTTTGCTTTAATAATGAAATTGAAGGATGGCAAAGCTTTATGTCTCTGTGGGCAAAATATGGGGCCTCTAACATCAAGGAGGAGTCAGATGATAATGATGCGGAACTCAGAGTAAGTTTCAAATTACTGACTCTACTGTTAATATTCCTAGTTTTGGGTGCTTAAATTATGACTTGTATAAAGTGTTTCTTGGAAGAACATGGGGATGTGCTTGAGTATATGGAAAATAACATCTTCCGTATCAAAGAGAAGTTTGTAATTGCTTGTACTTGAGAAAAACTGAATTTGGAAATGAAACCATGTCTTGGGTGGAAGGGGCCATTCTACTCTCAAACAATTACTAGAAAATTCTTTGTGAAACATGTTGGATGTTTGGAAAAACCTAGATGGAACAGTTTCAAATCAAATTAAATTGGTCCAGGCTTCCCTTTAAAACTCTTGAATAAATTTAGGATTAGTTCTTCCCACTGAACTGTTACAGTTGGGATACAAGTTGTCTTTGGAGGAAATCAAACTTTTTGTAGAAAAATTTGAGAAATTAAAGTGGAAAAATGATGGGGAAGTGTGCACCAAGTCATACTCCAAGACTATGGGTTTTGCCTGTTCCCACCAGATAGGTAAACTACTAGCATCAAGAGGATATGTTTTGCCTGAGGAAGTTCATCCTCAGTGGAGTTTGGATTATGAAACTTGCAGTTCTAGTGATGTAAGTTGGTTTAATTTAGATTGTTGGATTGTTCAAAGAAATTTGTGATTAATGCTTTTTGATTAAAGATTCCCAATTTACTAATTTTTGATCCTTTTGAATTTTGGAAGGTTGATGTTGATTGAATGCTCAAAAATTCTCAGTTACATGAGAAGCTCAATGAAATGATCTTGGGATATCCTGAAAAAGATCATTGCGGGCTGTTGAAGTACCTCATTCAGAAGACCGCAAATTATTGATCAAAGCCAATACTTGAACCAAAAGTCTTGCAATCAAGCAGAGTTTGGCCTAAATTGAAAGATACCGGCAGAGATCCTTCTCCCTTAAAAAATATTGGAAAGGAACTCAAGCAGCAAAAGGTAATTAGACAGGCCCCAAATAAGAAAAGAAAACCAATTGCAAGTCTTTTCTTTTGTGAAATGTTCATAATTTGGGTTAAATGAACTGATGATGATATGATGATAATTGTTAGTCAAAGTCCGCAGGATCAGAATCTGAATTTAATAGTTGAGAGGAACATAATGAAATTGAATCAGCTTAAATTCATTTGGACTCAGAATCCTCTTCAGAGGAAGAAGACATGCAGGAAGGGTCAACCAGAAGCTCATCTTTTGTGAGTATCAGTTTCTTTAATGAGATTAGAATTTCGGGTAATCAATTTTTGGTTGTAGGAAATAAAAGTGAATTAACTCAATCAAATATCTGAGAACTTACATAAGTTCTTGGGGGAGGTTTGGGATCCAGTTGGTGATGGAAATGGTGGATTTAGATTCATTTCTAAATCAATTGGGTATGATGAGCAATTATGTTTTAAAGTGCAAAAAGAAATTATTGAAACATTGAGGAAAGATAATAAGTGATATTATAAGATCCTTGGAAGAATTAAAGATGTTGAAAAGATAGAAAAAAGACTTGATCTTAATGAAATCAATGAAAAGATTCCCGCTTCAAAAAGGCTTTAAAAGTTGGATATGGGTCAAATAATAGCTTATACTTATGGAAGACCAATATTTTCCATTTCATTGGATTAATGTTGTACTTATACTCTTATGAAAATGGTTTTAAAAAAAGCATCAGAACCAATATTAATTTCTTTTCTTAATTATAACCATTGGGTCCAGCTTTTACTTAAGGAAGATTTGATTCCAATCCCGCCCATAGTATTCAAAAAATGTTCCATGATTTCTAAAAAAGCCGCTTGTTAGGTTGATCACCTCAAAGATCAACTCAAGTTGTATTCTAATTTATAGACATCATTTTAATTTAATCATTTGGGTTTGGTCTAACATGCAGCTCTTTTAATTCTATCAATATAAAGGTTTATCACACTTTGAACATCATTAGGGCGTATCAAAGTTAGCAAATCTTCCATTAGAAACCAGCCATTTTTTTTGACTAAACCCCCAAATTTTAATGGCGGTTTTCTCAAATACAAATACCCCCTAACTGGTGTATTTCAAAATGGCGGTTTCATGAAAATGGAAGGTTTCAAGCATCAAAACTGCCATTATCATCCATTGACCATCCATCAAATGCATAACACCCATCCACACCTCCAACTCACAAAATCCATATGCATCACACACATTCTCCATTGGTTCACATCTCCATTGCTTCACACCTCCATTGCTTCACATCTCCATTGCTTTGCTTCTCAACCGCTTCAAATCTCCATTGCTTCACATCTCCATCTCATCACACACATCCAATCATCATCTCATCACCCAACATGTCATCACCATCTTTCTCAACATGTCCAATCAAACTACCCGGCTGCAAGTTGAAAGCACAAAAAGGCTGACTGAAATTTTTTCATTATTTGACTCTGATTCAGACTCCAATTTGGAATCAACTTGGTTGGCTTTGAATTCTCTATTGGAAAAGCAATAAATGGTTCCACAAAGACACACTCTCCACAAAGGTGTGTATGAAAGGCAAAAGCTTCACCTACTACCCAACTTAAGCTTCCAGAAACTGTTCCAAAATTTATTGCCTTAATTCATAAAACGTTTGGAGATAATTGAAGACCACCACATCTTACAGAACAATTCTTGGAATCCTCAAAGCAATCCAGCTATCCAAATGGCTTTTGCTCTTTGTAGATTGGGACCAAATGGAAATGGAGCAGCAATTTATCAATTAGAAAAGGTATTCTTGGTCAGTTATGGATCCAATGACTTATGCACCAAAAGAGTCATGATTTCTATCCTATCTTTCTGTTGCCTGGTCCTTTGTTGGCCAACCAAAAAAGAAAGCAAGGAGATATCTCAAGTAATGGAGACTGAAGGCTTTCCCGGTTGCATTGATTTTTATGATGGAAAGACTATTGCCTTGAGTCAAAAACCCAAGCTAGATGGAAACCACTATTTTCATTGGAAAAAAGGCAATAGATTCATTTCCTTTCCAGAGCCTTTGATAATACAATGACCAAATATGTTTTATATTTTTTCATAGAGACTCTGTGTAACTACAACTTGTTTGTCATAACAAAAAGAAGTTCATATCCCTCCATGCTGGCCTTCCAGGTTCTTGTTGCAATTAATATTTTTTCAATTGGATGCAGATTTCCCAACAACCAGATAACTACTTTGACCAATATCAATACCTTCTGGCCAATTCAGCTTATGCTAGCAGGAAATATGTGGTTCCAGCATACCACAATGTTTCATCCAATGATCATGTCAAAACTGATTTCAACTATCATCTTTTCCAATCACACATTTGGATTTAGCATGCCATAGGAATCCTGAAAGGAACATAGGCCAGCTTATGGGAAATGCAAAACCAGCTTCAAGATTTCAAGGAAATGAAGATCCTTATCAACTGGATCATCACTTGTGTAATCCTTCACAACCTTCTTGCCAACATCAAAGATGAATGGGAAAAGATATTTGAAGAAGATATTCCCAATCCTCCTCAAGTCATCCCAGTCTCATCTTCTACCTCATCTTTGGCCATGAGATAGCGGATTCTACCCCTTACAATTGCTCAATTTGATGAGTACCACTTGGTTTTTAAATAGGTAAAAAATCATATCACAGAATTTTTTTGGTTTTTGTTGTTCAACTAGGAATCCAAGGCTCACTCTGTTTTTTTTTTTTTTTTTTTTTTTATTATTATTATTATTGTTTTTTTTTTGGTGGACTGGGACAAAAAAAAAAACTTCCAAACCACCCACCTCACCCCAACAAACCACTGGTCCACCTTCACTGGTCCACTTCCTCCTCCTTACCCACCACCTCCACCTCACCCATCACCTCCACCTCACCCAACACCTCCACCTCAACATCACCTCCACCTCACCCATCACCTCCACCTCACCATAACCATTGCCATCACCTCCACCTCAACAACCACCACCTCCTCACCCACCACCTCTTCACCTACCACCTCCTCACCCACCACCTCTTCACCTACCACCTCCTCACCCACCAACTCCTTACCTACCACCATCTCACCCACCACCACCAACTCTGTCAGCTTGCTACTATTGCAGAGCAAGCTGCAAAAGTAACAGAAATAACATAAAAATAATAATAAAATTAACCTTAGAAGGAGAAAAAAAAAACATAAATATTATTGCAAAAATGGATTCTCCAGCCAAAATTAGGTGGGGTCAATCACTGACCCCACCCTTGAAACCCAACTCCTTATCTTTTTAAATAATTAAGGAAAAGAAAGACCAAAATACCATGGCACCACTATTGGACTTTTTGGCCAATTGAATATTTCAAATGTATTGTAACATATAGGTTTCACACCTAAAATTCAGTCAGAATTGAGGTTTTGTGTATATTTTAGGAGTTACAGACTGAATTGTTTTCTGTCACAATTCCCGCATGCAGCCGCGGAAGCCAATGCACCCCTGCGCGGCTGAGCTACAGCTCTGTCACTCTGTCAAAGCTGTGTACGCAGCCCCAGGCCTCTGAGAAGTATGCAGCCGCGGGACTACAGGTTGAAAACGTTACAGGCAGCCTGAGAAACCTAGGTACCGTGTAAACATGCTACAAACTACAAGGGAACATTTTACATATGTAATAAATGTTCCTGTGGATAGTAGATAGTCTAAAAATACATAAAATTATATAAAAATACTTCAAAAATGTCGAAAATAAGATAATGAAAACTTCTAAAAATATATTAAAGTACTTTAATATACTATTATGAGAATTTCTAGACATCAATATTTTTGTGACATACTCAGAAAACTAATGATGTAAAAATATTACATGAATACCCATGACTTATATTTTTAAGTAATTATTTTAGTAAATCAACTGAAATTCAAAAATAAGGAGTAAAAGCAATATCATGACTTTACTCCAATTATTTAATACATAATTAGAACTCACCTGACATCAGAATATCCGTAGGAATGTCTATTAAAATAATTATTAACTTACTGGGAACATTTACTAAGGATAATTAATTAAATAATAAATAAAAAGGACAGATTAGTGTTATTCACACGTCCAAAAATCAATTATATAGTAGAATAATTCCCATACCCTGTGGAATTAGATGCTACCTGTGCTACAGCACCACAAACAAGTGACAGGCTACCATTGGTCAGCCTGCTAGCCTCAGTTTCCGTCTCTTTGAGCCCCTGTACCCCTCAGAAGGACAATATTGGGACTTCAAAAGCTATAAATAAAGAGATCTTTTGAAGATATTGATACCCAGAGACCCAGTTATATTTACATCCAGACACCATGCCAAGGTAATCAAATACTTATAAGAGATAAGTAAGTGATTTATGTGTTTAGTCTGATTAATAATATCCATCCTAAACCTCTTTTTATCAACTTAATTGCTGAACAACCTTATAACCCCGGTATACAGGTTTAACCCATCAGTGCACATCCCAAACAGATACCCTAAGGATTTCATAATATACCAGTGAGTTTTATTATCCTTTCTCTGTTTTGGCAGCTTTGTTAAAAAGCCCTTCCACTCCACCGTGTATTTTATATAGATATTATCTTTGGGCAAAATATCCTTTAAATAAAGGTCCCAAAGTAACCAGGCCTATGTGCTTTCACACTGAAATCCCTGAAGAGAGGTGTTAAAGATCCCCAATATAATTGTGGCCCCTCTATAAAAATATTCAATAATCAATTTATCTATATTGATTTATAACAATAAACCATATCCAAACCAATTAACCTTGCAATAAGGTTTATCCAAATATTTTATGGAATTTTGCTGCATTTATTAAATAATATATTTATTATTAATTCTATCACCTCTGGTAGCTAAAGGATAGCAAGGGTCTTGGCATCCAGGAGGCTTAAAACCTCACCTAAACTCAATCACTGACTCCCCTCCTCCTTTGGTTGGCAACCCTGGTAAGCCCCCTCCCCCCTCTTCCTCTTCCTGCCCCTCACCAGTTGCTGATCCTTTGATCATTCAACCTTTAGGTCCCCCCTGACTCCCTTTCTCAATCCCTCAGGTGAGCCCCTCCCCTCCTATCCTCCTCCTCTTCCCCCTCTCCCTTCCCCTCCTGATCAAGCAATTGATTTGCCATTGATCACTGCTCACCTCCTTCCCTTGCCCTCCTTCACCTTGTCATTGTCATCAGATGAAGCTGACAATTTTTTTTTTTTTTTTAAAATTTCAGCTTTGACAGGTAAAATTTTTTTTGGTTGCTGATAATCCACCTTTATTATAACATTCTAATTTTTTTTTTTTTTTTTTTTTTTTTTTTTTTTTTTTTTTTTTTTTTTTTTTTTTTTTTTTTTTTTTTTTTTTTTTTGGTTTTTTTGGATGCCATGCAATGCAAACCTGTTTTGACCCCTTGTTATGTCAACCCCCACCCCTTTTCTGGACTTCAAATTCTTCTCCAACTACACTCAAAATGTTATGCAACCAGATCATTTCCTTTCAATCCTCACCCCAAGCGCAGTAGGTGCCTGGGAGGCACCAAGATGGAAGGAGATGGTTTGAAAAAAATAAAGAGAAGTTGAAAGCAGAGGGCTCAAATGAGAGATTTTGAAATCTCTTTGGAATTAAATGAAGATGGGTTTAATGAAAATGCAGTTTGGTCTCAACAAAACTACAACTTTTGGGTTTTAACCCTTCTTTTGCTGCCAAAAAGAAAACTTGAAAATCCTCCCCTGAAGAGCTTGGAAAAGCCAAACATCAGATTGAACAATTCCATTTCTTCAGCTCTGGAAAAGTGGCTATTCTTGATTGTTCCAATTTCTACTCTCTGGTTTCAATAATCAAATTTTTTCCCATTGAATAAACTCTCTGAGGAAGAAAAGAAGTACATCAATTTGGTCACAACATTCCTTCACCAATCCAAAACGTTTGTCAACATGGTTGGTCCATCAAGATCTTGGGGTGGGAAAATGTGGGAAATTGGATGGAAAAAATTGATACACCCTTCTGAGCCTTTTGGATGCTAATTGAGGAAAGAAGCTATTCAATTGTACCCCCAGGAGTTTAAATTTTTGAACCTTAGGTCTGGAAAGGTATCACAATTTTTATGCCAAATTTTCAGAGAATTAGCCAAACTGACAAACAATTCCAACCAAGAAACTATGCAGCACAAAAATATCCTCTCTTTCTCTTCATTAAAATTTTGATCTGGCCTCACTCCTTTTTGAATGCTCCCCTCAAATCACCTTCACCTTAGACTCCTTCTACAACTATCCCCAGATTGAAAAAGGTGATTTCTCCTCCTATTCCTTTTTACTGGTGGTCCCAACCAAAAAATTGAATTGATAAATTATCAACAACAAGGAAAAATATAAAGTATACAATGTCCAATTTGTTTTTCCTGACTTGGGATTTGGAATTAATTTCAAAGAAAAAGGTATTGTAAAAATGGTTTGGGAAGCAAAACAGTACAAACACTGCACATTTCTTGCTGTGGATACTGCCACCCATACTAGCATGTCCATTTCTTTGAAGATTAGCAAGAACACTCTAAACACATTCAAAGCCTTAAAAATTGGTCAAATATATTCTAGAAAACAGAATTTAAATAAAAATAAAAATCATTTTGTCATTGGTGGGGTTAAAAATAGGCTCAAACATTGTTTTATTTGAGAATAACTTTTTTGTTTCTATTTTCAAAAATTTTATCAAGGCAAATATTTTACAAGCCAAGCAATCAAGTAATTTCCTTTGTTTAATCAACATTTCTACTGCTACAAATACATGCCATGGCTGCTTATAACCTGTCTTTTTTTCCATTTCTAGCCTTTCCCTCTCCTTTTTGAGTTGTTCTTCCTCTCAACCCTTCTCTAATTCCTCTTTTTGAAACTCCAGCTCATCCTGTTTCATTTGCCACTCAGCATCCAAACTTAGTTGATGTAACAAACTCTCAGCTTTCTGCTTTTTGAAAATCCATAGCCAGTTGACAATCCCACGTCTCCTTTTCAAATTGAAGTTTTTCAGATTCAATTTGTGATTTGACTGTTTTTTGGAGGGAAATAGGAATGAGCTTGATTTTGAAAGCAAGGAGAATTAGTTGATTCACTTAATTGAATCTTCATCCTCCATGATATCCTCAAATCCAGAAAAATTTGAAGTATTTCTCCTCTTTTGACAGCTATTGGGTTTGAGGTTGATGGAATTGGAGGCCTGTTTCTTTCCCTTTGCAGAGGAGTTTTGTGTGGGAACGTCATTTCTCTCATTTGTAGGGGATGTGGGAGGCCCCATTGGCTTGAGTATTTGGCCATTGATGAATGGATGAGCCTGTTTTTTTACAATCAAAATCATTCAGGATTAACCAGACAGAAGAGAAAATAACTTGGTTTCTTACTTGAGCAGATGTTAATGGTAGTGAGGATACATGAATAAATTGCTCCTCATTGGCCAAGTTGTTAAGTTCTTCCACCTCTGGAAGAGAGAAATCAAAAGAAGGACGTGAGGGGGCCAAGAAAAGTTTGAATTCTTGATCAATGCTGATGTAGATGTGATTGGAGCTGGTTCTGTTGGAATATCCTCCTCCACATTGGATTGGGGCCACTCATAGGTTTTGTCAGGATCATCATTTCTAGGCTGAGCATCCACAGCCAGGTCCTCAGCATCAACTGAATCTGTTTGTTGGGCATCAAAAGCAGCTAAAGGGGTGATATTGGCCTTCCTTCCAAATATTTCATCCATTTGAATATAAAAAGGACCAATGGAGCCCAACTTATCAACCACCAAGTTTATTCCCTTTGCTTGAGTGGATTCAATGATACCAAAGCCAATGGAAATTGACATTGAGTGGGCTTTTTTTTACTTGGTTCAATATTTCTTGAATTGCTCCTGCATCTGTTTAAATTAAAGATCCAGCCTAACTTTGGTTTTATTCTTCCGTTCATTGGCCATGAGAATTTAACCATTAAACTTAGAGGATAGAGGTTGTCCAACTTGTGTTTCATTGTTTGATCCAGAGAAAGCATTGTAGTTGGACAGAATTTGGAGCCAGTTTACCAGGATGATTTGATCAGATCTCTTGATCTGACTTGAGCCTTTGGAAGCTGATGAGGGAGGATTGTTGGATGCTGAGTTCCTGGGGGATGTTTTCTTTGGTCCATTAGATTTTTTAGTGGACTTGTGGGGGGGGGGGGATTGCTGAGGGGCCATTTAAAAAGAGTAAGAGGGATGAAGGGATGAAGCAATGAATCAATGAGAGTTAAGATGTGATGAAAGAGGGGATGAAGAAATAAATTAATGAGAGGATGTATGTGATGAAAGCAATAATGTGTGAGAAAGTTATGAGAGCAAAAAAATCAATGAGAGTGATGAAGTTATTGATATTGCGCAGAAGAGGCTGAGAACTAGAACCAACAAGCTGGATTTAAGGGTCAGACAAGGAAGCAACAAGGAGAGAAACAGAACACCAACAGCTTAGACAGAAAGTCAAGAGTATTTGAGGATAGACAGGCGGTTAGATGAGAAGACAAGATTAGAGAGAGTAGACAGAGGGTTGTTTGGAGATGCTAATAGGAGGTCAAACATATATTGTTAAATCAATTTGAGTCTTGAGATGAGAGTCGAGTCATCTTAACAGGAAGAGATGATCAGGGGAGCTTTGAAGACAAGCCAGTTGAGCGGAGAGGACAGTTGAGATTGATGATGGGAGAAAGGAAGGATTAAAGATGGAAGAAGGAAAGATAGAAGGTCAAGAGAAGGAAAGAGATTGAGGTGACAGAGCAAGCAGAGTAGCAGTTGAGAATAAGGGAAGGAGGAGACGTGGAGGAAAGAAGAATTGTGATTGATTGGAAGGTCACCGGGACCTAGAGGAAGTTTGGGGGGTTGAGCCAGGGAAAGTATCTGGACCCCTGGGCAGGAACTCATGGCAGCATGAGTGAGGGAGCCTACATCCGGGGGTAGTCCAGAGGGGTTTGGAGTATAGGGACGTGGTAGCCAGGAGGGCTAGTTAGTTGAGGAATTGAGGGTAGATCTCAAAACCCCCCCTGACTGGTAAGAGGGCAAAAGTTGACGTGTCTGTTGTCTTGGAAATAGGAGATGGCTTTGAGCAGAAGGTTTAAGGAGTCAATCAACAATGCTTTTGTCAGCAGATCAGCTAACATGACTTTTGTTGAGATTAAAGAGAGTTTGAATTCAGAGTTGTTTAACTCTTCTCTAAGGCCCTTTGTTTTGATGTCAATATGACGGGATTTGGAATGAAACCCGAATCTCCTAATCTTGTCGTCCAACCCTTTATTATTGATGTATATTGTAGGTTTGAGCTTGGGAGAACGGTGGATCTCACTGATCAGATGAGATATCCACTTCAGTTTGAGAAAACAGTCCAACAGAGCATTGAGCTCATATTTGGTGGATGAGTATGTGATGTTCTTCTGTCTGAACAAGTTCCAGACCACCGCGCTTCCGTAGTGAAAGATAATAAATCAGCTTTGGGATTTTCATAGTGTGGGGTTGTCTCCCCAAGTTGCATTGCTGTAAGCAGAGATGGCTTCCGCATTTGCGTCAAATCTTAGGATAAGTTTGAGGTCCTTTGTGGTCTTGAGATATTTCCACACCTTGCAAGCTTCTCGCCAGTGGGTCATACCCAGTTTAGTGTTGAATTGAGCCAAGCTGGAAACCACAAATGCTATGTCAGGTCGGGTATATTGAGCCGAGTGATTCAGTAGTCCAATGACGGATTGGTAGTTGACGTTCAGTTGTATAAATTCTGCGTGATCTTTGTCTGTGGCAGGTTCAAGATTCAGATTTTGGGTAAGAGGAGAGTAAGTTGCCTTACATTCAGCTAAGCCCAGTTCTTCTAGTCCACGTTTGATGTGGTTAGGTTGGCTCAAAAAGATTGCGTTGTCTTCTACCTCCATGAGCATGCCAAGGATTGTATTGGGCGGATGGCAAGAGGAATTCTTGAAGCGAGTTAGAAAGTTTGATTGAAAGTCATCGCTCTTTCCCACATGGATCAAATCATCCACATGGAAGTAGAGAACTTCTTTGGAGTTGGAGTTGACGTAGAGACAGGGATCACTCAAGGACTTGTGAAACCCTTGCAATTTGATCCACGTTGTGAGGGTTTTGTACCAGTTTTTGGGAGACTGTTTGAGGCCATACAGCAATTTTTTTAACTTTAGATAAGGAGAATTTTGGTGAGAGCCTTCTGGAGTCTTGATGATGACTGTTTCATCCAGTGGAGCATGTTAGAAAGCGCCTTTAATGTCGAACTGAGTAAACTTCATATTTTCTTTCAGACCGTATAATAGCGCAATGCGCAAAGATCCTAGTTTACCCGTTGGGGCCCACGTCTTGTTATAGTCAATTCCGTGTACCTGATTGAATCCTTGTACACACAATCTTGCTTTGTATTTGAACGGCTCACCATGACAATTCCGTTTGATTTTGAAAACCCAGGTGGTATTCAGAATGTTGTTGGGAGTACTGTGGTATTCCTCCCAGACTTCTTGATCTTTGATTGAGTTTAATTCTTCTTCAGATGATTTCTGCCACTTGGGCCACTCTTTGGAATTTTGCGCTGCCTTGTATGAGGATGGTTCATAATAATGATGGAAGCCGTATTGTTGTGGTTTCCAAGTTTCGCGTCGCGGACGCTGGTTCACTTCCTGAGCGACGGGCTCCGGAGGTAGAGATACTTGAGGTGGTGAGGGATAAGATTTGTGAGATTTGGATTCAAGAGAATTGGATGGATTTTGATCTGAGTCCATTTCTGAGTCCTCTATTCCGGCATCCCGTGACACGAAATGTTTGTCCATGCCAGAGAAATCTGATTGATTTGAGTTGTGAGAAGTTTGAGAAAAGATGTTGAGTCCTTCTGGTTCAAGAAGGGGAAAGCTGCTTGAATGATTCTTGAGGAATCTGACGTGCTTTGTTTAAATGAGAGAACCAAATGAGTTAAGGATGAGATAAGAGTGAAAAGCGGGATTGAACCCAACTAAAACCCCTTCAGTTCCCTTTTTGTCAAATTTCCTCCCTTTTTGAATGCAATTGGTGAGATAGATTGCAGGACAACCTACAGGTCTCAAGTAGTTAGTGGGGAGTTTCTTCTTAAACATTAGCTCCCAGGGGGACTGGTCATTACCTTCCTTGGGTATCTGATTAAGCATGAAACAACAACTTCTCCTGATCACGTGCGAGTAATTCTTTGGCAGTTGCAAAGATGAGAACGTGGCCTGAGCTGATTCTATTATTGTTTGATTTTCCCTCTCAGCACGACCATTGTGTTGAGGGTGATATGGTTCTGATGTGAGAAGTTTGATATGTTTGGATTGAGCAAAACGTTTAAGAGTAGAGTTGAAAAATTTGGTCCCTTTATCCAAATAGATTTCAGAAGGGTAATAGTTCAATCTTTTGAATTTGATTTTGAGGATGTTGATGATTGTCTCCGGAGTTTCATCCTTGGATGTCAAAAGAAAAGCCGCAAGGTATCCGGTGAAGTTGTCCACCAGGGTAAGTATGTATTAGTGTCCAGACTTTGATTGTGGGGTGATTGGGCCGATTAGATCAAGATGAATGCGTTCAAGAGGTTTGTTAGATTGGGTTGATGCGGCGGAGAAGGGAGATCAAGTTATCTTGCTCTTGATGCATCAATTGCACTTGAAGCTATTGAGTTGTCTTTAGAAAAAGAATTCTTAAGAATTGGCTTGAGAGATGACATGGAGGCGTGTCCATACATTTGGTGAAGATCAATTAGAGACGGGTTTTCTTCTGTCTCAAGATTTGATCCGTGATTGAGATGGAAGACCTTATTCTCTTGACCAATTGATTGGGGCTTCTCGATCACAAACAGGTTGTCCCGGATGAGTCCTTCCAGGACAATGAGACCATTTCTAGTAATTGAGAATTGGTTTTGCTGTTGGTCAAGACTGCATCCTCTTTTAGCGAGTTGGCTGGGACTGATTAGGTTGACCACAATGTCTGGGAAGTACGCACAATCTTCAAGGGTAATTACTGAGTCATTCCAGTCGAGTCGTACGGTGCCTGTCCCATGAATTTTGAGGTTAGCTTCAAGTTTTCCTGTCTTGATTTACTCTTTCTCTTCTTGCATCTTGATTTTGGAGAAGTATTTGATGTCATTAAAGATGTGAATGTTGGCGCCAGAGTCTAGGAGAAGATTTGGGTTATTATCTGCGTTGATGCATAGGGTTAGGAGAGCATGATAATTAATTGTAGGTTGTTTTTTAATCCTGTTCTTCCATTTGTTTTTTTTTTGATCCACCAGCTAGGGGCAATTTGGGGATGAAGATGGAAACAAGATGATTTGGCGTGAGGGGCATTTGGGTCATGGTAGCCCTCTTGGCAACTCATCTTCACTCGCCTGTCATCTCTCTCAGTTTTATTTTTGGTGGCCACTAGGGAAATGTTGGTGGAGGATTTGATTGATTTTTGTTGGGCCTTGCACTTGTTATTAAATTGGATGAGATGATTGAAAACAACCTCAATGGTTAGATTCTTCTCTACATGCATGATCTGTTGCTTGAGATTCTCAAGACTGGAAGGGAATTTAAAGAGTACCAAATATACAAGGATGTCACTATGGAGTTCTATTCCAATGTCTTCCATTCAAGTGAGTGCTTGCCTCGTGTCCGTGACAAAACCTTCTATAGAGTGTTCATTGAAGATAGAGTGAAGGAATTGGTTGAACACCCTGGCTCTGTTCGCAGTTTCGGAGGATGCAAATTGGCAAGTTATTTTTGCCCAGAGGAGTTTGGAGGAAGTTATGTTTGAGGAGTTGACTACATTGGTGTGGGTTGTGCTGTCTAACTTGGATAGTATGATCTCCCTAATCTCCTGGTCCTGTTTCATAGATAGTTTTCCAGAATTTCTTGTAATGGCGTCTTTAATATCTTTGAGATCAAATAACATGAGAACCTTGTCGCGCCACATGGAGTAGTTTTCTTCATTTAGTGGAGGAATGGTGTCAACGGCAGACTTCAATGCGACTTGATGAAAATAGTCGGTGGCTCCTGTTGGTTTGTTCATTGTGTCGGATTCGGTGGGGAGCTTCCTTTTGGCTTTTAACCGTAGTGATATTGCGCAGAAGAGGCTAAGAACTAGAACCAAAAAGCTGGCTTAAGGGTCAGACAAGGAAGCAACAAGGAGAGAAGAAGGAAAGAAATGAGAAACAGAACACCAACAGCTTAGACAGAAAGTCAAGAGTATTTGAGGATAGAAAGGCGGTTAGATGAGAAGAGGAGATTAGAGAGAGGAGACAGAGGGTTGTTTGGAGATGCTAATGGGAGGTCAAACATATATTGTTAGATCAATTTGAGTCAAGTCATCTTACCAGGAAGAGATGATCAGAGGAGCTTTGAAGACAAGCCATTTGAGCGGAGACAACGGTCAAGATTGATGATGGGAGAAAGGAATGATTAAAGATGGAAGAAGGAAAGATAGAAGATTGAGAGAAGGAAAGAGGTTGAGGTAACAGAGCAAGCAGAGTAGCAGTTAAGAAGAAGGGAAGGAGGAGGTGTGGAGGAAAGAACAATTGTGATTGATTGGAAGGTCACCGGGACCTAGAGGCAGTTTGGGGGCTTGAGCAGGGGAAAGTATCTGGACCCCCGGGAGGGAACTCACGGCAGCTTGAGTGAGGGAGCCTACATCCGGGGGTAGTCCAGAGGGGTTTGGAGTATAGGGACATGGTAGCCAGGAGGGCTAGTTAGTTGAGGAATTGAGGGTAGATCTCAACAGAAGTTATGAGGATAGCAATGAAGAGACAAAGAGCAATGAATCAAATTTTTGGATGAAGTTGGAGGTAGAATTTTTCCAATGAGGTCAGAGGTTCAAATCCAGGGTGATGATGTGGAATGATGGGTTGGGGCGGTGAAAGCCTTTGAATTCTTGATTTGAAAAAACCCTTTTATTTTCAGGTATTTTGACACTTCTGTGGAAAATTATTTGCCCAAAAGCTTAGTCAAAGAGCAGTATTTAAAGCACAAGAAATGCTGAGACAATAATGTCTTATGATTGATCCTTAATCTGAGGCAGAGTAAATGGCACACTTGTGAATGTGAATGAATGGATGAATGAATGGATGGAAAACAGCAGGGAGAAGAGCTTCTTAAATACCAAAGATTGTGCTCATATGGAGCTCATTTAATGACAAGAAAGAGGCAAAATCTTTCCCCAAATGGGCTCTACAGGCTCTACAAGCCCTGTTACTTGGTTTGGGATTACTAAGCCCACTTTCCATTATTTCTGAACCCTTTTGACCAGCCTTACTGCTCTAATTTGGTGTTTCCACCCTCACAGGACTGAACCAGCCCCTTGCTGTTCAGACCCTGGCTGGTTGTCTATTACAACCAGCCCTGTTACCTGGTTACATCTCTCTTCTAACAGTACTGGCCCTTTCTATACACTCACAGGCCTGGTTGCCTCCTTTGACCAGGCCCCTGGCCCTCAAAATGCCCAGGGTGGACCCAGAATAACTCTGGGTCCGGCCAAGAACTCATGAGGGGGGTTTTAACTGGAGGTTGTGCACCCCCCACCTTCTTCACTCAAATCCCCCTCCAGGGGTTGTCACATAGAAGGTGGGCTGGGTGGTGGTCAGGCGCAACAAGCCCCATTGGTTGCCTTCCCCTTGGTAACAGGGGGGGGGGGGGGGGAGATGGCCCCATCATCATTGCTCTTGAGTTGGGGGGGTGATCAAGTCCCCTCACACCTCACCGGTTGCCTTTGTTGCAACCAGCTGGCTGGTCTGGTTAAGGAGCGACCAGCCATCCTCCCTCCCCCTTGCAACCAAGTGAGGGGAGGGAGGGAGGCAGGGGCTGCCAGCCCCTGCGGCCACAACAAGCTGGGTGGCGCAACTGGGGAGCGGCCCAACACACAGCAGGTGGGGGAACTCCAAGCAGAGTCCCCTGCCCTCTAAAAGGCCCCGTGTGGGCTCCAGGTGAGAAAAAAGCGGCCCCTAGCGGGCTGCAACAGGAGCAGTGGTCCCTATGGGCTGCCAAGGCCCAATGACCCCAAAAAACATACTTTTGCGGGCCAGCCCATCTAGCCAAGTATGTCCATAATAATCCTTGGGCCCATAAATTCCCAGATAAGCTAATCTGGCTAAGGTGGCACATCCACCCTTATGGGCCTGTCAAGGCCCGTTTCCCAATTGAATTGGAAAAATTGTATTGGCGCCCAAACACCCAAAACCAATAACATTCACATAGGCCCACATGGCCCACATGATGTCCAATGGGACTTTGAGGCCCATTTGTGCATCCCATTTGGATTGCACACTAATATGCACATTACCTGAGGGCATCTGTATTTTAAAACACCTCCTTAATCCAAAAGGGATGCCATTTGCATACTAGGCACAAAAACTTGATTTTTGTTCCTATCTAATGCCTTAGTTAAGATATCTGCAATCATTGCTCCAGTGGGCATGTACCATAGCACTATCTCTATGCAGTTTACTGCATCATGTATATAGTTAAAATGAACATAAATATGCTTTTTTCTTGAATGGAACACTTGGTTCCCTGCCAAATCAATGGCAATCTGATTATCAGAATAGAAAAATGCAAACCCTTGTGGTTTATGTTTATCCTCTAAGACCTTTCCCAACCATTTTGCTTCCTGTGAAGCTGACAGGTATGCTCTGTATTCTGGTTCTGTTGATGAAAGACTTATTGCTGACACCTTTTTGGAAATCCATGACACTAAATTCTTCCCCAAGAAGAATACAAGACCACTTGTTGATTTCCTAGTATTGCCATCTGCCCAACTTTCATCAGAATAACAAACAAATTCAAAGTTTGCTGAATTTAAAAACTGCATTCCCAGACTGATTGTTCCTTTAAGATACCTCATACCTCTCTTAAACACTGACCAATGCCTCATGCTAGGTTGCTCTAAGTTTTGTGACAAGAAACCAATTGAAAATGCAATATCTGGCCTTGTACACTGCCCCAAATAATTTAAAGATCCAATAGCTGACCTATAATCATTTCCCAATTGAACAAAATCTAGATGCTCTTCATCTGTAGAATTTTCTTGGCAAATGTTAGACTGCATTGGAGTACAAAACTCTTTTGCATCCTCTAAGCCATACTGCTGAAGTAGAGATGACACATAATGGTTCTGATCCAACTTGATCCCATTCTTGCTCTTACTAACTTTCATTCCTAGCACCTGCTGTGCCAGACCAAGAGCTTTTATATTGAACTCCTTTTTGAGTGTCTCCATGAATCTCTCCTTACCATTTCCCAATAATAAATATTTCTCCAACACAAACAAACAAAATTGCATCCTTTCTCACAAAGCAACAAGGGTTTGCCTCACTTTTCCTGAAACAAATCTCCATCAGTTTCTTACTCATATGTTATACCATGACCTAGCTGCTTGCGTTGATCCATACAGGGATCCACACAGCTTGAGGACATATTCCCCTTTATCTGCTGATAGGAAACTTCTCACACAGATTTTCTTCATATTTTCTGGCTTGGTCTCTACCAGCCATTCCTTGAAACCTTCAGGAATTGACATATACACAGTTTCCTCCTCTCCAAGTTTTGCATTCAAGTATGCAGTCACAAAATCAGCTTTTCTGATTTCTTCACCCAACTCCACTTCCAAAGAAATAACGTACCTGAAGTTGTACAGCCTTCCAGTTGGAAAGAAATTCTCCTGGTAATCAATACCCTCTCTCTGCTTCAAGCCCTGTGCAACACATCTAGCCTTGAACCTCTTCAAAAATCCATTAGTATCAAACTTCTTAGTCAAAACTAATCTAGACCCAACAATGGTCTTTCCATTTGGAAATGAATCCTGCTTAACCACTTCAAACACACTATTATTCTCCAGAGAATCCAATTCCTCAAAAATAGCACTCTTCCAGTTGGCTCTCTCATCAGAATTCATAGCTTGGCCAAAGCTATTTGGGTTAAAGCTATTACCCATCTCTGAACTTGACTGTAGAATCTCATTAAGCATACACTGCTCCCAAAGCGTATCTTCCTCATATTCTGAGGAAGCATAATAGGAATTCCATTCACCATGCCTAAAAACAGGTATTATCATCCTGCCACTCCTTCTAACTGGAGGTGGAGGCCCATCAGTTTCTGATTCCAAAGACTCCCCTGAAGCGGGTACTGAAACCTCCTGTGGCACATCTGCCATCTCAAAATCATCATTAATGACATTCTCCCCAGCCTCTGCTGGTGAAATAGGCTCTGATGCTATTTCCTGCTGTGATTCCTGAACAGCAACATCTTCACTCCTCTTGAGTGGAAAGGTAACTTCTTCAAATTTTACATCCCTACTACAGATAAACTTTCTCGTCCTTGGACAATGAATCCTATATGACTTACTTACTAAATAATAGCATACAAGTGCCCCTGTTCTGGCTCTAGGATCTAACTTACCAACAATCTCATTATGGTGGACACTATAATAAACTAAGCAGCCAATTGTTCTTAGGTGTGAAGTTTTTGGGTACAACTTCCAAAACTGATAATGTGGACTCTTCCCATTAACACTTACTATATTGTGCAACAGACACACTGTGCACACCAGCTCAGCCCATAAAAACTTTGGTAGACCGAATTGAGAAATGATACTTCTGAATTTTTCCAATAAAGTCCTATTCATCCTCGAAACTATTCCATTGTTTTGTGGAGTACTAGCAGTGGTAAATATATGAGGGATGCCATAATCATTCAACAGTTTCTCAAACCCTTTACTCACAAACTCACCCCCTCCATCAGTATGAGTGATGCCATAATCATTCAACAGTTTCTGTCAGCCTCCTGGATGCCCAGACAATTTCTATCCTTTAGCTAACATAGGTGATAGAATAAATAATAAATATATTATGTAATAAATGCAGAAAAAATCCATAAAATATTTTTATAAAGCTTATTGCAAGGTTAATTGGTTTGGATATGGTTTATTGTTATAAATCAATATAGATAAATTGATTATTAAATATTTTTATAGAGGGGCTACAATTATTTTGGGGAACTTTAACACCTCTCTTCAGGGAATTCAGTATGAAAACACGTAGTCCTGGTTACTTTGGGAACTTTAGTTTAAAGGATATTTTTCCCAAAGATAATATGTATATAAAATACACGGTGGAGTGGCAGGGCTTTGTAACCAAGCTGCCACAACAGAGAAAGGATAATAAAACTCACTTGTATATTATTAAATCCTTAGGGTATCTGTTTGGGATTCGCACTGATGGGTTAAACCTGTATACTGGGGTTATAAGGTTTTTCAGCAGTTAAAATGGATAAAAAGAGGTTTAGGACGGATATTATTAATCAGACTAAAGACATAAATCACTTACTTATCTCTTATAAGTATTTGATTACCTTGGCATGGTGTCTGGATGTAAATATAACTGGGTCTCTGGGTATCAATATCTTCAAAAGATCTCTTTATTTATAGCTTTTGAAGTCCCAATATTGTCCTTCTGAGGGGTACAGGGGCTCAAAGAGACGGAAACTGAGGCTAGCAGGCTGACCAATGGTAGCCTGTCACTTGTTTGTGGTGCTGTAGCACAGGTAGCATCTAATTCCACAGGGTATGGGAATTATTCTACTATATAATTGATTTTTGGACGTGTGAATAACACTAATCTGTCCTTTTTATTTATTATTTAATTAATTATCCTTAGTAAATGTTCCCAGTAAGTTAATAATTATTTTAATAGACATTCCTACGGATATTCTGATGTCAGGTGAGTTCTAATTATGTATTAAATAATTGGAGTAAAGTCATGATATTGCTTTTACTCCTTATTTTTGAATTTCAGTTGATTTACTAAAATAATTACTTAAAAATATAAGTCATGGGTATTCATTTAATATTTTTACATCATTAGTTTTCTGAGTATGTCACAAAAATATTGATGTCTAGAAATTCTCATAATAGTATATTAAAGTACTTTAATATATTTTTAGAAGTTGTCATTGTATTCTTTTCAACATTCTTAGTACTTTGAATTATATTTAATAAAAAATACGTATAAAGATTATTTAAGTATTTTTATATAATTTTATGTACTTTTAGACTATCTAATATCCACAGGAACATTTATTACATATGTAGAATGTTCTGCTGTGGGTTGTAACATTTTTACGTGGTACCTAAGTTTGTCAGGCAGCCTGTCACTTTGTCAACCCATAGTCGCATGGCTGCGTACTTGTCAGAGGCCCAGGGCAGCATACAGGACTTTGACAGAGTGACAGAGCTGTAGCTCAGCCGCGCGCGGGTGCATTGGTTTCCGCGGCTGCGTGCAGGAATTGTGATGGAACACATTTCCATCTGTAACTCCTAAAATATACACAACACCTCAATTCTGACTAAATTTAGGTGTGAAAACTATACGTGAAAATACGTTTGAAATATTTAATTGGCCAAAAGGTTCAATAGTGGTGCCATGGTATTTTGGTCTTTCTTTCCTTAATTATTTCAAAATATAAGGAGTTGGATTTCAAGGGTGGGGTCAGTGAGTGACCCTACCTAATTTTGGGTGGAAACTCCATATTTGTAATAATATTTATGGTTTTCCTACTCCTTCTTAGGTTCATTTTATTATTATTATTTTTATGTTATTTCTGTTACTTTTGCAGCTTGCTCTGCAATAGTAGAAAGCTGAAAGTTTCTCAAAATCTTTACTCAAAAACTCACCCCCTCCATCAGTAATAACCCTCTTGATATAATTAATCAAACCATTCTGTTTCCAGAATTTGAATATTACTGAAACCTTCTCTGTGGTCTGATCCTTTGGTCTTATTGGTTTTACCCAAACATAATTAGTTGATGTATCAACTAAATTGATGAAGTATCTTGCCCCTCCAAGGGACACTGGTGTAAATTCCCCTGCCAAATCAATGGAAAATTCCTCTCTGGAAACTTTGGTGCAATCTCTACTCTTTGAGAAAACATTTCTAGTCTTGGCCCCTAAGGTACAACTTTCACAGTTGCTTTCCTTCAACTTATTGCCACTTCTATTGTGAGCAACAGTGCTCAGAGCTGAAAACTTGAAAAAGCTAGCACAGAGCAACTTATTCCAAACTTTTCAACTCAGGATATTTCTCCCATTCAAATCAATAGCAAAATTATCTTCTTTAAGATAAAAAATCTGGAACCCTTTTTTCCAGAGAACTCCCAGAGACACAGAGTTATAAGGCATATCTGGTACATAGAAAACTTTCTCAAAAGATCTTTTGAAACCCCAGTGATTTTCAAGAATGACTTTTCCAATTCCTTTAATCTGAATTGTTTTTCCTTTTTGGCCAATATTTACAACAAAATCAAAATCCATTAGATTTGAAAACAAATTTGGCTCAAAAAAAATGTGGTTTGTGCAACCAGAATCAATCAAAACAAGAAAATCCTCCTTCAATCCTCCTGTAAGGAAACAAAAATTATCAGCCACTGATAAGTTCTTATCATCAAGTTTAAGATCAATCAAAACAAGAAAATCCTCCTTCAATCCTCCTGTAAGGAAACAAAAATTATCAGCCACTGATAAGTTCTTATCATCAAGTTTAAGATTACCCACTTCATAACCAATCAAGTCCATTTCTTGACCCTCAATGAGCTTGGCCTTCTTTTTGGGGACATGTTCCTCAACAGCCTTTTCTGATGGGAATTCCAATGCCACCATAGAAATGTTCTACATTGCAAGTTTTACCTCCTTGTCTTCCTTGTATTCTTCTTCAGACTTCCTCCTCTTCCTGGCCTCCTTGCAATCCTTTGCATGGTGCCTGTTCTTCTGAAAATTATAAAATAAGACCTTTGATAAATCCCTCTTGGCCTTTGCCTTCTTTCCAGATTTTCCTGTCTTGCCAAAAAGAGCAGTTCCTGTGCCCTCCTTCATCTTCAATTGAAGATCATCCTTTTAAATTATCTTCAGCACATACTATTCCCCAGGAAGTGGATCCAATTGAGATATAATACTAAGCAAGGACTCATAATATTTTGGTAGTTTCTGCAGAATTAATAGCAACAAAAACACAGGATCCATTTTCAGCCCAGATGAATTGAACTTAGCAATGATTGATCTTTCCTCCCCAAGGAATTTTTTACAGTTGACAAATTTCAACTTAAATAAATTATTGAAAGAAATCCCCTTCTGATGAAAAGAATTACCAGCATACTTTGCCTTGAGCATTCTCCATAAAATGCTTCCCATCCTATTCTGCTCCTTTTTCAAAGTCTCAGCAACCCATGCCATATGACTTTCATCCAAATGCCTAAGAATGAGATGGTAAGACTTCTTCTCTACCTTGGAACTAATCAAGGTATTATCTGCATCAATAATATCCCCACAACAAATGTTTTCCAGCTCACTGTCCATTAATACAGACCAAGCACTATAGTTTTGACCATTCAAAACAATCTTGGTGGAGCTAGATTCTGGTATATAAGATATATTCTTGGAACCCTTGAGGTCCTTGAGGTTGTCCAAAGTAAGGTATAAGGGTCTATCTTGCTTGGAAATAATGATGATGATGGTACTGATAATGTGTGAGAATTATTGACCCACAAGCTTAGTCAAAGAGCAGTATTTAAAGCAAAAGAAATGCTGAGACATTAACGTCTTATGATTGATACTTAATATGAGGCAGAGGCAATGGCACACTTGTTAATGTGAATTAATTGATGAATGAATGGATGGAAAACAGTAGGGAGAAGAGCTCCTTAAATAAAAATGATGGTTCTCATGTGGAGCTCATGTAATGACAAGAAAAACACAAAAATTCCGCCCCAAATGGGCTCTACAGGCTCTACAAGCCCTGTTACTTGGTTTGGGCTTACTCAGCCCACTTGGAATTAGTTCTGAACCCTTTTGACCAGCCTGTACCGGTCTAATTTTGTGTTT
Source organism: Puccinia polysora (assembly GCA_025617555.3). Taxonomy (NCBI): domain Eukaryota; kingdom Fungi; phylum Basidiomycota; class Pucciniomycetes; order Pucciniales; family Pucciniaceae; genus Puccinia; species Puccinia polysora. Next base: position 12,973,508 of record CM062638.1, read on the forward strand.
CCACCCTCACAGGACCGAACCAGCCCCTTGATGTTCAGCCCCTGGCTGGTTGTCTATTACAACCAGCCCTGTTACCTGGTTAAATCTCTCTTCTAACCATACTGGCCCTTTCTATACACTCAAAGTCCTGGTTGCCTCCTGCAACCAGGCCCCTGGCCCTCAAAATGGCCAGGGTGGACCCAGAATCACTCTGGGTCGAGTCAAGAACTCATGAGGGGGGGTGTAACCAGAGGGCATGCACGCCCCCTCCTACTTGACTCAAATCCCCCTCCAGGGGCCCTGGGGGTATCAACCCCCAGGGGTTGTCAAAAAGAAGGTGGGCTGGGTGGTGGTCAGGCCCACCCAGCCCCATTGGCTGCCTCCCCCTTGGTAACGGGGGGGGGGGGGGGGAAGATGGCCCCATAGTCATCAGTCTTGAGGTGGTGGGGGGGGGTGATCAAGTCCCCTCCCACCTCACCAGTTGCCTTTGTTGCAACCACCTGGCTGGTCTGGTCAAGGAGGGACCATCCATCCTCCCTCCCCCTTGCAACCAAGTGAGGGGAGGTAGGGAGGCAGGAGCTGCGGTCCTGCACACAGCAGGTGGGTGGGGACTCCAAATGTTGTCCCCTGCCCCCTACAATGGCCCGCGTGGGGCTGTCAGGCCCCAGGTGAGAAACAAGTGGCCCCAAGCGGGCCGCAACACAGGGGGTGGCCCCAATGGGCCTCCAAGGCCCAATGACCCCAAAAAACATACTTTGGCGGGCCAGCCCATCTGGACAAGTATGCCCATAATGATCCTTGGGCCCATAAATGCTCAGATAAGCCCAACTGGCAAAGGTGGTCCATCCAACCTAACAGGCCCGTCAAGGTGCCTGTCCTAATTGACTTGGAAAACGTGTTTTGGCACCCAAATTCCCAAAACAAATGACATCCACATAGCCCCATGTGGCCCACGTGATGTCCAATGGGCCATGGAGGCTCATTTGTGCATCCCATTTGGATTACACACTAATATCCACATTACCTGAGTGCATCCATATTCTAACAGTCTGGTGTAAAATAAGTGGGTTGTTTTGTTTTTCAATTGCAGGTTGAAACCTGCCATTGAAAAATGGCTGGTTTGCTTAACTTTGATACCCCTATTATGTTGAGTGTTTTCATTTTAAGTTTTTTAAATGAAAATTAATTGGTAATTCAGTTCAAATTGTGTTTGGCTGATCCCATAATAAGAATTATTTTTACTTATTATGATGTGATCAGCTAAACACAAGTTAAACTTGTTTTTTTGGTGTTTTTCCTTTAGTGCTTTTCAAGTTGAACTTGTATTTTTTGGCACTATTTCTTTAGGGAAATTCAAGTTGAACTTGTATTTTTTGGCACTTATACTTTAGGGCTGATCCATAGACTATTTCATTGTTTATTTAATTTTGGGTGTTTTGGTTGTCTTCAGTTTTTTATTTATTGATTTTATTTTATTTTATTTTATTTTATTTTATTTTATTTTATTTTATTTTATTTTATTTTATTTTATTTTATTTTATTTTATTTTATTTTATTTTATTTTATTTTATTTTATTTTATTTATTTTATTTTATTTTATTTTATTTTATTTTATTTTATTTTATTTTATTTTATTTTATTTTATTTTATTTTATTTTATTTTATTTTATTTTATTTTATTTTATTTTATTTTATTTTATTTTATTTTATTTTATTTTATTTTATTTTATTTTATTTTATTTTATTTTATTTTATTTTATTTTATTTTATTTTATTTTATTTTATTTTATTTTATTTTATTTTATTTTATTTTATTTTATTTTATTTTATTTTATATTATTTTATTTTATTTTATTTTATTTTATTTTATTTTATTTTATTTTATTTTATTTTATTTTATTTTATTTTATTTTATTTTATTTTATTTTATTTTATTTTATTTGATTTTATTTTATTTTGATTTATTTTATTTTATTTTATTTTATTTTATTTTATTTTACTTTATTTTATGTTATTTTATTTTATGTTATTTTATTTCATTTTATTTCATTTCATTTTATTTTATTTTATTTTATTTTATTTCATTTTATTTCATTTCATTTTTTTTATTTTATTTTATTTATTTTATTTTATTTTATTTTATTTTTAATTATTTTTATTTTACTTTTTATGTTTTTGTTTTTTTTTAACCAAAAAATCAGAATTTTTTGATTTTTTGGTTGATTTCTGTTTTCTTTTCAATTTTATTCAATTTATTTTATTTTGTTTTTTTTTTTGCCCACCACACTTTTAGTCATGTGGCATGGAACACAACTAAATTTGAGTTGTGTACAGCCTCACACAACTCAAATGGAGTTGTGTGTGGTGCCACACAACACCAAAACATCATTTGGGGGCTAGACAACTACATTCAAGATGTGTGGAGGCTACAAATCTCAAATTTAGTCATGTAGGGTGCCACACAACCCATTTGAGTTGTGTACACAACTCAAATGGGTTGTGTGGCACACTACATGACTAAAGGATCCCTCTCAGAAGAAAAGTTAGTTCCTACTTATCCAACCAAAACCTTCAATTTGGAAATAAAAGTAATTCAAGAATAGAAGGCCTGCGCTCTTATATTAAATTTTTAATTAATTCATCTATTGGCTCTTTTTCTAATGTAGTTCAGAAAACTTACCATTCCATAACCATCCAAAACCATGAGAGAGAAATTGAAGCCTCAGAAAGATTTCAATCCCATCATTTGTTTTCCTCAATATTTGTATCATCTGACTGGAAAAATCAGCAAATTTTCCCTCAAAATAGTTCATTAATTTCATCAATTTCCTGAATATTCTGCCTCTTGCATCAACTGTAATAACTTTTTTTATATGGATATACCATGTATTCACAAAGTAAAATTAGCTATCAGAAAAGGTGAAATATTTCAAATTGAGGATTTCCATTCTCAATGGAATGTCAAACCCTCCTTATCATCAAGTTTTTTATTTTAATTTTTATTCCAGCCCAAATGAATAATTTTCTGATTGATTTCTATTTTTCTTTCTCCAGTTATATCTTGAACCCCATTAAACTGATGAATCACCAACCCTTCAAGTTCCATGCAAAAATACCAATCAAAATCTATTTTTTACTGAATTATTTGAAGAATTTCACAAGTTTCCACCTGGATAAAAAAAATATTATCTAGGTTAAACAAAGAAGCTTTTTTCAAAGTGGAAAATATTAACTTTTTCTGATTCAAAAGCCCAATTATACTCAAAGATTTAAAGAAATAGAAAGAACACAAGGAGAAGCCAATAAGTTCAAGAAAATCTCTCAGTCCTCAAGTAAAATAGCTGCATCTGTTTTTGAATACTTTCAAAAACCAAAGAGGAGAGGAAGGCCAAGGAGAAATTTATAGCAAATTCAAAGTTAAATAACCATTTTTTGAAGAAAAAACAAACCTTCATGATAATTATTTTTTATTTATGTATTCAGGTTTAAAGAAAGTGGAAGGCCAAAAAGGAAACGGGGAAGTGAAATATGAAGGAGGAATAAGATATAGAAGTAAGTTTTGAAATATAACTAATTTTTCTAAATATGCAATTAATTTTTTAATGATTCCTTGTAATTTCTTTAACATGGCATGATTTTCTGACTGAAGAGGAATAAAGAAGATAAAGAGCTTCAAGATTTTGATTTAGAGGAAGATTCAGAAGATGAAGATCTTCCATATTTTGATTTTATTAAGACAGTGAGATTCCATTTGCTTTTATCTCTGTTGATTTTTTTTGATATTATTGTTTATTAATTTTTTTATTTAATCTTTTCTCAAAGGTCTGTAACCATTTTTAATAAGCAAGTTGGTTTGAATGAATAAAACAATGTTCCAAGAATCAAGAGAAAAAAGAAATAAAATGAACATGATGAAGCTCCTTAAAATCCTCCTGGAAATTATTTATCAGCCCCAACAGGAACAAAAATCAGTGAGAAAGTGAGTACATTTGATAATAGGGAATATCAGAGTTAGCAAGCCTGCCATTAGAAACCTGCCATTCTAATGGCGGGTTTCTGAAACCCACATACCCCCTAACTGGTATATTTAAAAAGGCATGTTTCATGGAAATAGTGAATTTCAAACATCAAATATTCCATTTATGGATCATCATCCATCCACCATTCATTGCATGTAAAACACCCATCCACACCCCCACATCAGCAAATCCATACCAATCCCATCTCCATTGCTTCACACACATTTAATCTTAATTTCTTCACAAACATCCCATCATCATCTGATCACCCCACATCACATGATCCTCACCCACCCACACATGCACCCTCAAAGAAAACCACCACCTCCCAACCCCACCAACCCAAAAACCCCTCCCCTCTCTGATACCTCTGGTAAGCCCTCCCTCCTCCCCCTTCCCCTTGCAATTGATTACAAATAAATTTAAAAATCAACTGAAAATCAATTTCAAAATTCATTTCTGGATCAATTTCGAATTTATTGGCTTGATTCATAGCACTGAGTGGGGTCTTTTATTTTATTTTTTATTTAATTTTTTAGGGGTCCCTTGTGGGTTTTTGTTTGTCTTTATTGTTATATCACTGATACTCAAGTTATTCTCAAGTTATTTTTTGTTTGGGTTGATTGTTTGGTATTTATGTATGTGTGGGTGACTCATGACAGTTTTTTTTTCATTTTTGTTGTTAGGATCAACACATGGCAAGTTATTTTTTTTCTTTCCATCCCATCATGTTTCAATGATGATCATCACATGACTGACCATCTTTTTTTCTTTTCTTTTTTCTTTTCTTTTTTCTTTTCTTTTTACTTTTCTTTTCTTTTTTCTTTTCTTTTTTCTTTTCTTTTTTCTTTTCTTTTTTCTTTTCTTTTTTCTTTT